>JABACO010000003.1:14108307-14218307 GCA_013339895.1 Ephydatia muelleri | reverse complement strand
TGCATTCCCCGGTGCTGCAATAGAAGCCAATCATTGCGGTACACGCGTAGTGCGAAATTAGCATTTCCGCGTTGCAGGAAAGGTAATTTGCAACCTATTTACACTAACATGACCAAGAACAACAGATCAATGTGTTGTTGACTTCAAAGTAGTCAACAACAAGATTTGTTTTAGTATAGCACGTACGGCGCAGTATTGCTCTGTTGCCCGTGAAAGAGTTAACTTAGTGCAATAACCGTACAGTGCCGGCTCGCTAGAGTGGAAAGTAACACCTCGCTACAGTGGAAAATAAGGATCATTCATAGTTTTCTCTGCACCCGATGATTGCGTTAGCGGGTAACTGCAGTGGCAACACTGCGTAAACTATCACCTGTTGATTCAGGTTGATAGAATATTTACCTGGTTAGATGCTCAACCAAGGTGCATAACCAAGAGAACAAGTGTGCATGGAAAGTCAACACGCGAGGTCAAATTGAAGGATGAAAGTTTCCTGAGTACTCAAGTTGGATGTGTCCATCCCAAGGTAACATAACTAGGTAAGCTCATATTATTCTGACTAGGACTAGGAAGTGAGCGTGCAGGTATTGCGTACACGTAGCGGCGTACATGTAATGTTAGAAGTACAGGTAGGCAGGGCGGAAATGAACGATTGCGTCATACATGTTGACGCTCGTAAAAAATGTTTAAAGCAAATTCGAGACACTTCTATCAACCTCAATCAACAGGTGATAGTTAACGCAGTGTTGCCACTGCAGTTTCCCGCTAACGCAATTATCGGGTGCAGAGAAAACTATGAATGATCCTTATTTTCCACTGTAGCGAGGTGTTACCTCTAGCGAGCCGGCACTGTACCAATCACAGTTAAAAATCTGCTCATTCGTGCTTCACACTCATTAAATAATACACCCTATGATGTAACACCTGTTGTGCGCATGTGCGTGTGACCGATAAATAATAATCAAGTAATAACACTTTCCCCTATTGATTTTCGTGTGATTTTCTGTTCAATCACGCAATGATTTCTAAATGATTCGACGCTTTTTTTCTCTGTGCCGACTTGCCACATTTACATCTTCATTTGGCGGCCTCTGTTCAATCTCCACAGCTATTCCCAGATTTTTTTATATGTCTGGTTCCCCCTCTGGTTCATCGTCATCAAAATACTGCAAGTTCGTACCCGGCGGTACCACCCGTCCAGCCCCCCGATGGTTGATTGGCCACTATGGTATGAGCTCTCGAAACAGCAGCAGGCGGCGTCCCCAAACGTATATCTTGCGGGCAGCGCTTTAGTCTATCGAAATGAACCACAACTCTCAGACGAGACCTCGCTGTACAGCAGACGATATCCTCTTCACCACTTTAAAAGGGCCGCTCCAAGGGCAATGCAATTTTCTTGGCATTCCTTTCGGTACTACTGGATTGTTCAACCAAACCAGATCTCCTACCTGGAATGCATCCCCGTGTACCTTTTCATTATAGGCCTCTTTTGCTCTTTCCACTGCGGGTCCCGACATGCTTGCTGGCATGCAGCACTGTAGGCACACTCCAAGGTTTGCTTCAGTTTCTTTGCATACTGGTGGTGCAACTCTGGCTCAGTTGGGACGGAACCATATACGATGTCCAGGGGTAGCTTAGCCTGACGTCCGAACATCAGGTAGAAAGGTGAGAATCCGGTAGACGCGTGGACACTAGTGTTGTATGCCATACAAATTAACCTTTTTAAGATGCAACTCCCAGTCCGTTGGGTTAGCGTGCACAGTGGTAGCCAACATGCTGATCAATGTCCGGTTAAATCGCTCAACAAGGCCGTCCGACTGAGGGTGGTATGGTGTTGTGCGACTTTCATATATATTGAGCAGACGACATACCTCCTGCATGACACCAGACTCGAATTGATGACCTTGATCAGAATGCAATTGTTCGGGTATAGAAAACCGACAGAAAAATTCATCCACAAGCTTTGTCGCCACTGTAACTGCCTCCTTGGTTTGGAATGGCGTAAGCCTCCACCCACCTCGTGAAGTAGTCGGATGCCACCAATATATACGTATTCCCTGTTGTGGATGGCGAGATAGGTCCAACAATGTCCACAGCAACGATCTGCATCGGATACCCAGCTACTACGTTCTGAAGTGGAGCCCTACTTTTCTGACTTGGATTTTTCCTAGCGGCGCAGGTCGCGCAGATTTTTCACCATTATTTAACGTCATCCGAGTGCCCAGGCCAGTAAAACCTCTCCCTTAGCTGGTAGAGGGTTTTGTTTTCGCCCAGGTGAATGTTATCGGACCGTGTCGAAGTATTCATCATCGGAAAGTTATCTTAAAACCGAGCGTTTGAGACGTAATACTGATCCGGAGGTAGCTGAGATCATGAGAAAAGCTAAGCGAGGTGAACAGGCAGTTAAAGTTGTGAGTTGTATTGCATGTAGATGCATACAGCACAACTTATACTATTTGCTTTCCTACGGTTGTTGAACAATCCAGCTATTCTGAGAATACATACACCTTCCAAACAAACGATTGCGAAGTCCTTAGGTTGCAGTTCACACAAGGCCTTGTTTCGGCATGTTACACACCATTGCCTCATATACACTGCCATTTGCATATGATGAGCTATTAATCAAAGTTCTAAGTTGGTACAGAGTTCCTATTACATCAACAGATGTGACCACACCATCTGCAACAACAGTGTGAATGAACTCACATAATCAACTCAATCTTGCTATCCTGTGCTAATAAATGGAATGCAGGTGCCTGATTGTCACCTGACAGTCTGACCTTCATCGTTGTGTGCTAGTCCTCCAAAACAGGAATGAATGCATCCAAACGCATCCTTCCATTATGTGCACTTGTCTAAGCATTGATAGTGTCCTTGTGTGAACTGCGACCTAAGGACTTCGCAATTGCTTGTTTGGCGTGAGACAAGGTGTATGTATTCTCATAGCTGGATTGTTCAACAACCTTAGGAGAGCAAATAGTATAAGTTGTGCTGTATGTATGCTACCTTTGATTGTAGTTGATTCACCCGGGCCACCATTACTAGGACGGGATTGGATGCGGGTGGTGAACATAGAGTGGAGGGACATCAACCACATGGAACTGAAACAGAAACAGAAAGCAGAGATGGAAGAAAGGTTAAGGAGACTGAAGGAACACTATTCAAGCGTGTTTGAGGACGGCCTGGGTAAGTTAGTAGGAATGAAGGCTAGGCTGACCCTAAAACCAGATGCAACCCCAAGGTTTGTAAAGGCAAGACCTGTCCCATACACAATGAGACCTAAGATTGAAAGGAACTGGAGAAATTACAACAGATAGGTGTCCTGTCACCTGTGACATGGAGTGAGTGGGCGACCCCGATTGTGGCGGTGCAAAAGCCTGATGGTGGTGTGAGACTTTGCGGAGACTATAAAGTAACAGTGAACCCAGAGATCCAAGTTGAGAGGTACCCATTACCTCGGATCGAAGATATCTTTGCCACAATGAACGGAGGTAGTGTATTCAGCAAGATAGACCTTAAACTAGCCTACCTACAAATGGAAGTGGAAGATGAGTGCCGCAAGCTGTTAACGATAAACACCCACAAGGGCCTTTACCAGTTTAACAGGCTTCCATTCGGTGTTGCCTCAGCACCAGCCATTTGGCAGAGGACGATGGAGCAAGTTTTGCAGGGCATACCACACACTCAATGTATGCTAGATGACATCCTAGTTGCTGGGGGACAGGATCATCTAGAGATCGTGGAAATGGTTTTGCAGAGGTTGAACAAGTACGGGCTGAAGGCAAACTTGAAGAAATGTGAATTTTTGAAGGACAGTTTAGAGTTCTGTGGGCACAAAATTGACAAAGATGGGCTTCATAAGATGAAAACCAAGACGGAAGCAGTCATGTCAGCTCCTCGGCCTGAGAATGTGTCCCAACTACGAGCATTTCTCGGGCTTGTGAATTACTACCATAAGTTCCTGCCCAACCTGGCAACAAAGCTACAAGCACTGTATCATTTACTCAAGAAAGGGGTACAGTGGTTATGGACGAACGAGGCTGACAAGGCCTTCAAAACAGCAAAACGGATGGTCACTTCAGATCAAGTCCTTGCACACTTCCAAACAGATGTTCCCCTAAAGTTGGCTTGTGATGCCAGTCCATATGGTATTGGAGCCGTGCTGTCACACACATACCCTGATGGTATGGAGAAACCAATTGGCTTCGCATCCCGCACTCTTAATAGTGCAGAGACAAATTATGCACAGATTGACAGGGAAGCGCTAGCACTTGTATGGGGCATCAAGAAGTTCCACCACTACCTTTATGGTAGACATTTTGTGTTGGAGACAGATCACAAACCTCTTACTGCCATCTTCCGACCAGATCGGACTGTGTCGGTAACAGCAGCAGCTCGCCTCCAACGATATGCTGTGTTTTTGTCTGGGTACGATTATGCAATCAAATACCGAGGTACCGAACAGCATGCAAACGCCGATGCATTGTCCCGGCTGCCCTTGGAGGGGAGGGATGGAGAGGAAACTCATGAAGACTTGGGTGACTGTGCATTTATTAGGCACCTTGAGCACTTACCTGTGACGGCAATGACTCTGGCTCAGGAGACTCGCCGTGACCCAACGCTATCCCTAGTATTGCGGTACACCAGAGAAGGTTGGCCAACAGAAGTGCCAAAACATATTTTTTCCGCCGGCAAGAGTTGTCAGTTGAACAAGATTGTGTGATGTGGGGTGTGAGAGTCTTAGTTCCAGGGTCACTTCAGAGTTCAATGTTACAGGAACAGCATGCAGGGCACTTGGGCATTGTCAAGATGAAGTCCCTAGCCCGAAGTTATATTTGGTGGCCTGGAATTGATCAAGAAATTGAAGCGACGACCAAATCCTGCGATAGATGTCAGAGGATGAAGGTAAATCAGCAATTGGTTCCAGTGCATCCCTGGGAATACCCCGAAGGACCTTGGAGGAGAATTCATGTGGATTACGCTGGGCCGTTTGAATCCCACATGTTCCTGGTGGTTGTCGATGCATTTTCTAAGTGGCCAGAAGTAGTTGTGATGAAAGACTCGGATGCATTGCACACCATAGAAGCATTGCGAGAGATGTTTAGTTGGTGGGGCATTCCTCGGCAGTTGGTAACAGATAATGGTCCACAGTTTGTGTCCAATATGTTTCAGAGGTTCATGAAGAGTAATGGCATTAAGCATGTCCTTAGTGCCCCATACCATCCGGCCACAAATGGCCTGGCTGAGCGTTTCGTGCAGACAATGAAACAAGCTCTCAAGGCTTCGAAGAAAGATGGAAATGTAACGCTAAGTCAACGGATGGGGCGGTTTCTACTGAGTTACAGAAATGCAAGGCATGAAACGACGAATACATCACCTGCGGAGCTGATGTTAGGCCGAACATTGCGGACAAGGTTGTCCTTGATACGACCAGATGTAACGGGAAGGGTCCTGAACAAACAAGCCGAACAAGCTTCCATTCAAGGACGTTTAGGTAAAGACCAATTTGAAGAGGAAGATACATTGGTGGTACGGGACTATAGGCTTGGTCAAGAAAAGTGGCAGCCAGGCATCGTGGCACAGAAGAAAGGAACACGTTCATATGAAGTGAAGGTAAACAGTGGTGGCAACACTTGGAGGCGTCATGCAGAGCAAATGCGACCGACCAGGATTTCAGGTAAATCAGAAGGGGTTCATTTGCTAGAGAAGGATGACCTGACACCACCATTAGATGCCAGGCACGAAGGAAGCAAGCAGTTAGAACAAGAAGAGAGGAATGTGCCTGTGCAACAAGATAACGACACAAACTAGTCACCAGGCGCAAAGTCAGACACAAAACACACACATGGCAATCACGCACTCATTTATTAATTATTAAGTTCAATACACTACAGTTCCTCCCTACTTAATCCACTTTGTAACGTGCAGGTGTTTTTATCACCCGACCGCTTCTACTGACTCTCTGTCCTGGGGCGCCTTTCCTTGGACTTGATTGCACCTCCTCTTGTTTCTCTTCCTTGTTTGCCCCAGCTGCTCCTTTTTCTTCTGGATTCTCTTCCATTAGTCATATCATCTAACAAACCACGCCCTCAATCCGTCAGAAAGTAATTACTAAACAAGGCTGGGAACTTTCGCAATGGAGTGTAATGCGAGTATTATGACAACACACCTTTAAAACGACCTAACACCCCACCCTTGCTGGGGGTTGCTCCTAACACCCTAACGCAGCCTGCCAACACCCCAAGATGTCAGCTCAACACACTTGTGTGTTTCCATAACACTCCCTGGGCTGTAACACCCCTCGGGCCTTTTATTTTAACAGTGTACTGATGCCGTGTCTTGTAATGACATGTCCCAAAAAGACAACCTTTTCACGAAAGAGCGAGCACTTCGAAGGTTTCAGTCACGACCTGCACCCTTCAATCTCTCCAACACTATTCTCAAGTTCTTCAAGTGGTCCTCGAACATCTTCCCCGTAATGATAATGTCATCGATGTAGACAAGGCAGTGGTCCCACCGAATCCCCGAGAGAACCAGGTCCATCAATCTCTGAAAAACTGCTGGAGCGTTCCACAACTCAAAAGGCATCACTCTGAATTCAAAAAGTCCTTCTCCTGTTGTGAACGCTGTCTTGGGTCGGGCTTTCTCGTCAATCTCGACCTGCCAATAACCACTCAATAAGTCCAAAGTAGAAAACCATCTGGAACCACTCAAAGCCTCCAACGAATCATCCACTCTAGGAAGGGGATAGGCATCCTTACGAGTGATGGCATTCAGCTTGCGATAATCCACGCAAAATCGCAGAGAGCTGTCTTTTTTCCCAACAAGGACTACAGGTGATGCCCACGGACTAGATGAGGGTTGAATAATGTTTTTCTGCAGCATGTCTTTAACCAGACCTCGAGCTTGCTCCCTCCTTGCTGGCGGCACTCGTCTGCAAGGTTGCCGAATAGGATGTTCGTTACCTGTGTCAATAGAGTGCTTAATTAGATTTGTACGACCCCAACTCATCACTGGATTCAGCAAAAACATCTGCACATTCTAACAGCAACTGGTACATCTTCTCCTTTTCGTCTGGGGTGAGGTCACTGGCAATTCTCTCCACCATTTCCTGAAGCATGATGCTTTTCCGGGGTGACACATCAGGTGCATCTTCCCTGGGCTGGGAACGGATTCACCAACAGGAGCTACCATCAGGCCTTCAACTGGACTTGCTTTTGCCAATCGTGTACCCTTGTATAGGGTAACATCTGTTGGTAAAGGGTTGACAATAAGTATAGACACATGACCTCCTTGACCCTCTGGTGTTGAGGTGACTAATGCCCCAGCAATCAGAATTGGAAGGTCAGCACGTGAGCCCTCTATCAGCCAAGTCCTGTGGTCAATAGCTGCATGGAGTACATGATGCCATGGTCTGGACTTCGCTAAATGGGGGAATGGATAGTGTCTCCAACAAAGCCACCTCTGTTGGAATCTGCTGAGAGTCATCAGAATACTGATGACGCTCCAAAGGAACAGACACACCCCTGAACTGGAGAAGCTTGTTAGGCAAGTCAATAATACAATGATGTGCCTCAAGGAAATCAAGACCAATGATGGACTCAACCTGCAGAGAGTCTACTACCTCAAAGTCAGCTTGGAGCACCAGGTCCAAAAATCTCAATTGTAGTGTGCACACTCCCAGTACCATTACAGGGCTGCCCCCCTAACCAACCAACTGTTTTCCACCCCAGGAAATAACTGCAATACCTTTTCACCACCCAGTGCACACCACACCTTACTGCTCAAGAGACAAATTGCAGCCCCAGTGTCCACCATAAACTTCCGTTGAGTTTCCATCACAATGGGTGACACAAAGTATGAACAATCAGGGTTTACAGACAGACTATAACTAAATGTACTATTCAATTGAACCATTGTTTGTACGCCCTCGCACACCTGGTTCTTAGTGCTGAGGGCTGTTAGTTTTCCTGCTGCCTGCGTGCACCACGAGCCGCAGAACCTCTTGCATAGTGACCCAACTGACCGCACTTAAAACAAGTATAGGCTGCCTACCTGTATCATCCCCTCGAGTGTGTCCAGGCCGTGAGAGCGTCGTCCTACCTGTAGGTGCCAAACCACAATCCATTGTTTTTTCCAGCTCTCCATCCTCAAAGACAACGACTGGAGCAGCTTATGGAGAGTTTCCTCTTCGCGGACTGCGGCAAGTGACGCGGACTCGGGACTTGGTACCAACGGCGTGACGGCTGCCACCCGTGTGTCCTTTGCAAGAGGTATGATTCGGTCTCCAGCGTGTAGTCTCGTACCCAGACCCTGATTCCCACAGCTGCGGATGGATTACATCACCGCTACCTGAAAGAGGTGATGTAATCACCTCGTAGCGGTGATGTAATCCATCCGCAGCTGTGGGAATCAGGGTCTGGATACGAGACTATCCAGCGTGCAGGCCAAAGCATCATCTAAAGTCTTAGGCTGTCTCTAACGAACCGCGAAGGCAACCTGGGGGTTAGTAAGCTCACTGAGAAAACGCTCAATTGTTAGTATTTCCTTCGCCTTGTCCTCAACGTCAGGGAGCGCCTTATCTGCCAGTACGCGCAACTCATCCGCGAAGTCACTCCAGGTCTCCTCCTTCTTGCGTCCCTTGGCCTGGAACTCGACAAAATACAGCGTACGCTTACTTTCGGGTTCGAAGCGCTTCTCCAGAGCTTCCTTCGCCGTCGCGTACTCTGTCTTCACTTCAGGGGCCAGTCGCTCCACGCAGTCTGAGCCTTTCCAGAAAGTCAGACAGGCAACCAACGAAGCTTAGCCGCGTCGTCCCAAGCGTTCACCACTGCTAACGCTTCAAAATGCTCTATCCAGTCCGTCCAGCTCGTCACACCAGAATACGCGTCGGGCGAAACCAGCGGACGGGAATACGCCTTCACTTGCACAGCAGTGGCTTCGGTTCCCTCGCACTCCATCTGCTCGTCCTTTGCGCTAGGTTGCAACATGACGACTACGCCAAGGGTAATAACCGTACCAATCACAGTTAAAATCTGCTCATTCGTGCTTCACACTCATTAAATAATACACCCTATGATGTAACACCTGTTGTGCGCATGTGTGTGTGACCGATAAATAATAATCAAGTTATAACATTAGCTTATGCATGTATCACACTTGTCTCCTTCAGTTTCCCCTTTCATTTTGGTGTCAAAAATTGCTTTTGGGGAAGAAAGAGCCCGCCTTAGTGAAGACGTCCTTCGAAAGATGGCCTCTTACGAACGCTATGCATAATAGCACAGAAAAAAACTAAGCCATGTGATTTAGGCCTTAAACACAACAATGGTGCCTCCATCATTGTATGTCTTTAAATGGCGATTGAACGTGTCGTATTCATACATAGCCTCGAGTTTCAAAGGCCAACGTGTTGCTAGGAATTTTTAAACTTATATTTTTGCAGAGGAGGCCAAATAATTCCAGCATTTATTAATAGATTACGCGCAATGAAAATACTTTTTTATGAGTATGGCGCGGTAGAAATTAATTTTATTGTCTTGATTTTAGTTCACTAATGCTTAATCTAGTTTCATGATAAACACATACTACTGATAGACAGATATTTAAAACGTGTTAAAAATACAAAAAAAAAAAAAAAACAAGATGATCACCTATGTATTGGCATTTCAAGATACTCTTAACGATGCCTATTCCATATCCGGCGCCAAGCTATCGTGTTGCAAATGTAAACGCACTGTTCAGTTTTGCATGTATGATCAAACTGGATTCTGCATTTCATATTTTGCAGATCCTATATAGCGCCATTTCATTTCATAGTCTTTCTTTTTTTATCTTTAAGTGCATGTACGTCTATAATACATGTATGTAGAAGTATACAGTGCATGAAGAAAAGGAAATAAGGTCCCATAGTGGCGTCTCCCTCCCCCCCCCCCCCCCCACACACACACACACAAACTGCAATAACATATAGCCAATCAGATAATGGGAAAGAAATTGAAAGATATGCCTAATTAATATCTAGTGTGTACTTTGTATTTTAAAGTTCAAGTTTAAAACATACTTTCAGTTTGTTACCTATAAATGAGTCATTGTTGCATATCCCAGACCGACGCCATATTTGGCCGCCTGATTTGGCCGGATGGCCGTCCGAAATTGGCCCGTTCTCCCTCGTCCTCTTTTTTGCTTTTTAGGCCATCACACGAAGCAAGTGCAGTTTCATTGCAGGGTGTGTGGCAAACGCAGTTTCATTGCAGGGGATGTGGCTAACGATTTGTAAAGGCTAAGACTACCATGCATAATTAAAGTATAGATCACTTGCTGCGTCATCCCAGGAAGGATCAAAAGTTTCAAAACTATCCATCTGAGCATTTGTTGAACCTCTCAGATACCTAGTAGCACTAACAAGAATCCATTAATGACTGACGTTTACTTATATAGGTACAGTGACATTTTTTTCAAATCGTTATTTAAGGCACATAATATACATCATTGGAAAGAGCAAAAAATATACATTCCAACGATATCTTATGTTTATAGTGATTAGTTTCGTTGCGAGCACCACGCTATTCCAAAGATGTAGTATGAAATGATCGCGAATGTACGTGAGTTAATGGGAACCGCGAAACAAAAACTGTCCCGGTTGAGTTTATAATCAGTGCAGAGATGCAGCTAAGTGCAAAGACTTAACCAAAACGTTAAGTTACGATGACTCACTCATAACATACAGAGAGATGCATTGAAATCTGCTCCTATAAGTCATTTACACTTACCATTGGTATTAAAGTTAAGGAAGGTTATTCTGTCAAATTAGTATCATAGCTGTATGCACTGAATTATGGTACAAAGTGGTGAAATATACACAAATCACACTAATAGTACAATAATACACAATGCAAAACAAATATCCCATTATAACAACACAACACTATGTACAATGCAACATTATTCATGTATTAAGTTCACTTAAGTTAAGGTCACCAGCAATGTAATCTGCTAACAGCCCATATACTGTCATTGTAACGTTCTCCCCATCTTCTTCATTTTCATCTGATTTCCAGTAGAATACAATGACTTTAGGAACTTTTGACTTTGTTAAAGGTTTCACACTTACTACATGTCCATTATAGAGTACATTCTTCTCGTTCACATACCAAAGGTGTTTGAAGTAGAGACCAAGTATGGAGGATGTATCTGACAAAACTTTTAATATAATACTTACTTGATGAGGTGAAAGTTTAGGAATTAATTGTTCTTTTAGCACTTAGCAATTTAGAACGTAGTGTATCTTCAATGTTGGACTTCCTTCTTAATGCTTTTTGAAGATACTGTAATTTCATTTTGACACTTGGAAACATTCGAAGCTTTACTTTGAGAACATTATTTGATGCAATCAACTTCCTTAAAGAAGTTTTTATTTCCCCACATTTAGTGCAGCCAGATGTAGAATTCAATGTTATGGAGCCAGAACTGCCACTTTGGCTAGTGTGCATGACAACACTTAGCTGATGCGTGTGGATTTTGCTTCTTTGTCACTGATTCATTTAAAGGTAAATCAAATTTCAGCTTCAGAAAACAAACAACATCTTCCCAGGCTCTATCAAGATGCTTCTTCATGTCATTGATAGTTTGAAGCACACGCTTAATGGAGGCGCACAATGCATTAATGTTCACATCTTGTCTTGGTGCTAGTTTTGCCACTATCCTCGCTATTTCTACAGGTTTGGCATTTTTTAGGTTGGAGTTGATGTACAACACCAAGCCATTTGTTACATCCGGAGCTAGAAGGGATCCATCCTCACTCACATCCTTTTTATAACCATTAATGAGCATTCTGAGATCAGCAACTGTCTTCATTCTAAATAGCGAAAAGCAATGATTGCGTGCATACATGTACGTGTGTGATATGAAGTAATTAAACATGAATACTTGGCTTGAAAAGAACAGTGCGTGGGCATCATCGTATTGCAATGTTACAGCAATAGAAATATAGTGATTAGTTCACTCTTGAACGAAATTTTTTTTACAACGTAGTTAATTGAAGATTGGAGTGTGCAATAAATAGGGTAGTCAGAAAGAACGTTATTGAACCGAATTTGAATGAGCTCATGACAGAGAATCCAGGTTATCCAACTTAGTTCAAACACAAAGATACATTAGTACAAGGATTTGTGCTCTTTTTTCATGCATGCCAACATAAAACGCCTGGGTAGTTAAAGCACCCTTTGGGCATCATGCAAATGGCCTCATACTTTGTAGTATAAAGATAGTATAATATACATAATAGTACATAAGGCGTTTTATGTTGGCATGCATGAAAAAAGAGCACAAATCCTTGTACTAATGTATCTTTGTGTTTGAACTAAGTTGGATAACCTGGATTCTCTGTCATGAGCTCATTCAAATTCGGTTCAATAACGTTCTTTCTGACTACCCTATTTATTGCACACTCCAATCTTCAATTAACTACGTTGTAAAAAAAATTTCGTTCAAGAGTGAACTAATCGCTATATTTCTATTGCTGTAACATTGCAATACGATGATGCCCACGCACTGTTCTTTTCAAGCCAAGTATTCATGTTTAATTACTTCATATCACACACGTACATGTATGCACGCAATCATTGCTTTTCGCTATTTAGAATGAAGACAGTTGCTGATCTCAGAATGCTCATTAATGGTTATAAAAAGGATGTGAGTGAGGATGGATCCCTTCTAGCTCCGGATGTAACAAATGGCTTGGTGTTGTACATCAACTCCAACCTAAAAAATGCCAAACCTGTAGAAATAGCGAGGATAGTGGCAAAACTAGCACCAAGACAAGATGTGAACATTAATGCATTGTGCGCCTCCATTAAGCGTGTGCTTCAAACTATCAATGACATGAAGAAGCATCTTGATAGAGCCTGGGAAGATGTTGTTTGTTTTCTGAAGCTGAAATTTGATTTACCTTTAAATGAATCAGTGACAAAGAAGCAAAATCCACACGCATCAGCTAGTGTTGTCATGCACACTTGGCTAGCCAAAGTGGCAGTTCTGGCTCCATAACATTGAATTCTACATCTGGCTGCACTAAATGTGGGGAAATAAAAACTTCTTTAAGGAAGTTGATTGCATCAAATAATGTTCTCAAAGTAAAGCTTCGAATGTTTCCAAGTGTCAAAATGAAATTACAGTATCTTCAAAAAGCATTAAGAAGGAAGTCCAACATTGAAGATACACTACGTTCTAAATTGCTAAGTGCTGAAAGAAAAATTAATTCCTAAACTTTCACCTCATCAAGTAAGTATTATATTAAAAGTTTTGTCAGATACATCCTCCATACTTGGTCTCTACTTCAAACACCTTTGGTATGTGAACGAGAAGAATGTACTCTATAATGGACATGTAGTAAGTGTGAAACCTTTAACAAAGTCAAAAGTTCCTAAAGTCATTGTATTCTACTGGAAATCAGATGAAGATGAAGAAGATGAGGAGAACGTTACAATGACAGTATATGGGCTGTTAGCAGATTACATTGCTGGTGACCTTAACTTAAGTGAACTTAATACATGAATAATGTTGCATTGTACATAGTGTTGTGTTGTTATAATGGGATATTTGTTTTGCATTGTGTATTATTGTACTATTAGTGTGATTTGTGTATATTTCACCACTTTGTACCATAATTCAGTGCATACAGCTATGATACTAATTTGACAGAATAACCTTCCTTAACTTTAATACCAATGGTAAGTGTAAATGACTTATAGGAGCAGATCTCAATGCATCTCTCTGTATGTTATGAGTGAGTCATCGTAACTTAACGTTTTGGTTAAGTCTTTGCACTTAGTTGCATCTCTGCACTGATTATAAACTTAACCGGGACAGTTTTTGTTTCGCGGTTCCCATTAACTCACGTACATTCGCGATCATTTCATACTACATCTTTGGAATAGCGTGGTGCTCGCAACGAAACTAATCACTATAAACATAAGATATCGTTGGAATGTATATTTTTTGCTCTTTCCAATGATGTATATTATGTGCCTTAAATAACGATTTGAAAAAAATGTCACTGTACCTATACCATGGATCCAGGGTTTGCGCAGGACAATCCCGGGATTGCGCAAATCCACGCTTTGCGCGTAACACATATATCAACCGGCGATGAGAGAAGTTGATTCGATAGGCCAAATGTGGTAGATCAAGGGGGATGAAGTTAACATATGCATGAGTTTCCACGGAGTGTTATGATGATAAATTCTTGTATCAGAAGTTTCGCTAGAAACTTCCATATAGGATTTGACCCCGACTATGAAGTCATTAAAACACGCAAACAGTTTCTAGCAAGGCTCCCGACGATCGCGGTCTTTTAGCTTGTTGTTTGAATCGAATGAGAAGGGGAAAAAATGAGCAGTTTCGTTGTTGTTGTGTGTCGCAAAACCGCGCGGTTGTAGAGAACAAAAGAGTGCTGCCCACCCTCGTTCCCAGTCCCGGAATTATACTCCTCCTTGACAACGCATAACTCAGGATAGGAACACTTTTAAAGAATGGAAATTTCACCAATAGCTTCAGAATTGGCTAGAAGAGTGCCTTCTGTGATCAAATAGTCGATGCTGTATTTTGGTACTATATTATTAGATTTGAGTCGAACTAAACGCAACTCGTATCATTACAAAGGCAGAATCTTGACAAGTTTAGAATTGTCAATTCCAAACAAGAAACAGCAAATGATTTATCAACTATACGGTCTGTGTGAGACGTATAATTAGATATCAAAATAAATACATGATTATATCGATAGTGACCAACTAGAGGAAACTCTTTGGTGCTTCAATCGTCGTTTCGTGTGAAACCTTTTGTTAGTGAAGTTGTTTTCTCGAAATGCCTTCACGTCAGAGAAAGAGTAAAGCGAAACGACGTGCGAAATACCTCCAAACTCGAGACGATGTTTTAGAATCAGCACAGGCATGCTACAAAGCAGAGCCATAAAAGAAACGGACCGCTGAACGCGAAAGGTATCAAGTAGAGCCAGAAAAGAAACGGGCCGCTGAACGCGAAAGCTATCAGCAGAGCCAGAAAAGCAAAACAGACAGCTGAACGCGAAAGCTATTAAGCAGAGCCAGAAAAGAAACGGACCGCTGAACCGAAAGCTATCAAGCAGAGCCAGAAAAGAAACGCGCTGCCAAGTCGCATCGGTATTGGGAGAGTCCTGATCTGCTCGCGCGGCGAGAAGAATGTGATACGGGGAGTCCAAGGGCATCCGAAAATACCAACGAGGCTTTCGAAAGAATACTACCAATAAATTTACCCAAAGGTATGACGAGCAGTCTTGCATGATGAATCAAATGTCATCAAGACCTAGCAGCTTAACTTTTAGTAGTAGCGTTCACTCAATCTAGCTGCATGGCTGCTTGTACTTGCATTATGCGGATTCATTTATTGTGAATCAGCAATAGAGATGGGCTGGATTCAATTGGAGGCAGATAAACTATCTGCTTTATAAATCAGTGGTTAAAGCACTGTAATTGCTACATTTTCCGCTTCAAAGAAAGCACACTTGAAATTAGTTCCACTTCAATAACCACAAGTCCAGCCTTTTCCTAACACACTAGAATATTAGTTCCACTTCAAACAGCTCATGTCCACTCCATCACTGCTTTCCCAACCACCATCACGACCTCCTCCATCCATGGGGATTAGGTATCTCACTTCGTTTTTAGTTAGTTCCATGGGTGACTGAAGTGATGTGAGCATGGCTTTAGGAATTACTTATACATAGGCCTGATTGTAAATACCATGTGAGGGAAGATAAAAAGGCTAGGAGCTCGTGAAGCAGGCAGTGGTGGAAGAGCTCGTGGTGGTGGAAGTGAAGGGGGAGGTGTTGACGTCCATGAAAGCAGTGGTAGAGTTGTTGGTGGCGGCGGTGGAGGACATGTTGACTAGGGTAGAGACGGTGCTGGCAGATGTGGAGGTGGATGCAGTGCTGGAAGACATGGAGGTGGACAAGGCCGAAGAGGAGGAACAAGAGATAGAGGAGGGGAGACAGAAAACTAGGTGGAGGAGACGGACGAGGCGGATGTGGAGATAGAGGCAGATGTGGAGTAAGAGGCGCACGTAGAGAAAGAGGCAGATGTGGAGTACGAGGGGCACGAGGCAGATGTGGAGAAAGAGGCGCACGTAGAGAAAGAGTCGGACATGGAGAAAGAGGCAGACATGGAGGACGAGGCGGAGGGGACTATTATAAATGTCTACTACATCTATTTTTAACTGCTTTAATTACGTGCCGTCGTACTCTCGTTCCCAGACTCGCGTGTTCTCAGATCATTTGCTTATTAAGTTAACTCAATCACAGTACCAGTAACTTGACTCCTAATTATATTCTATATACGCAGGAGGGGGGGGGGGGGGGGGGGGGGGGGGGGGGGGGGCATTATCGGTTATGAACAAAAATCTATGAAACAAGAAACTAAAACATTCTCTATTGAAAAATAGTTTGTAAAAAGCAAGGATACAAGGTCTTATCAGAAGGATAAATGTTATAGTCCTATATTTAACACATTGAGGGCATATATTGTTTGTGTGCTAAGTATATGACTGTTACATTTTTCCTTCACAGATAAGACCTTGTTTCCTATTAGAACCTTGTTCCTAGCTTTTACACCACTACTGCCTTCAAATTCTGTATGCAACCTTCTCATAGAGAATGTTTTAGTTACTTGTACTTGTATATACTGTATAAATGACAGAGTTGTTGCATTGATTTTGCAGACCCTGACACTTGTGAGGTAATCCAGGGTTTCTGCAATTTTATGCCCTCACAGACCACATAAATTAAAGTCAGTCTCCATGGCGGTGTTCGGTTTACTGTTGGTGATGTGCACTCCATTCGGGACGGCGATCCCTTTGAGTTCATTTTATTCATACGGATCTGCAGCTGGTGATAGCAAACTGCCCACTACCGATGATGGATCTTCTGGTGCAATATCACTGCCATCACCATTCTTGTTTTTTGGTGCTTCATGCACATCACTTTACGTAAGTTTTAATGTCGCAGAAGGTAAATTTGCCTACACGCATGTTTTTGGTGCTTCATACACAACACGTTACGTACGTTTTGGTGTACCATTTGCCGCGTTCCTTTCTCAAAATGCTCAGGTTTTTATATAGTAGTTGATATGTTGTGCATGCATGGGCCTTGAGTTTATTTGGAGAGTGTGAAACGTATTGACTGTTGATAGTGAGCTGCAAAGTATAGGTCCCTGATTTTTCAAATGCAATCACCAGATATGTAACATACACTGTACTGCAATGCACTTACAGATGCCGTTGCATTATTGGAGAATGTATGAAACCCTATACACTGTATATAGCGCCTGTTGGCTTCTGGTTCCCTGTAACTTCCATTACAGGCTCCTATTTTATGCATTGCTTCCATCTTGACTCATTTATGTGCTTCCGTTTAATGAGTTCCAATGCATGCTCCTACATGTACATGCATTAACATTATAGCACCAACACGATGAGACTTCAGTGAATATTCTTTAGCAGTACTATATGAGAGAGTACATATAAGATAGATGTACGCATGCATTACACTGTAGCAGCATATAAACGTCTGATGCATGCAATATTGCTTTTGTTTTGTTTGCAGGTCAATAACAATGGTGATATAACATTCAATGCTGCTTATGGTGATTACTCTCCAACTCCATTTCCTATTTTCGGAAATCCAATGATTGCACCATTTTTATCTGACATTGATACTAGAGGTGCAGGAACTGTGTGGTATAGAACTACAACTGATGCTTCACTTCTAGCAAATGCAGTACGTGACATTCCGTCCATTTTGTCTGGACCCAACTTCGCCCCCGTGTGGCTACTCATTGCAACGTGGGATCACGTGGGCTACTACAACTCACATTCGGACAAGGTAAGCATTCATACCATTTTGGACCTCTCTATGAACTCTTGACACCATTTTGTTTGTCAAAATTGTGCAGTCGACAAAACACTAATTCTCTCAGAATCAATCACCAGATGCACTAGCACCAAACAAGCATATGCCAAGCTGCCATTATGCGTAGTGCAATCTGTTACCTTCGTCCAGTACCCAGGGCTTTTAACATAAGCATTATCTCATAATCTACATGTAGAGTATAAGCAATGCGATAAAGCTATGTCAATCGGGTCTGGGTACGAGACCACCTCTAACTCCATACAAATATGGGGACATGCACATCTCGCCATATGAAGTCATGAGATCATCACCAGCACATAACACCAAATGTCAAAAAACATTCTTGTGTGGTTCATTGGTTGAAAAATACAGTATAAACTTACTTTCATCACGTTCAAAACAGTACAGCATGATTCCAATTTCCAACTTCAGGGTAATAATATATATATACGATGAAATGAATGAAGACAAAGCAATAAACATATCGATGACCCTGCATTGACCACATAGTCACCAACATTGATACGCTATTCAGTATAGTGATCCCATCCCCACATTTCCGACTCAACTAAGTATCCATATTCGCTGTCAATCGCAGTACTGAGGGGTGTATGTCTCCAATCTCATTCAAAAGCTTCAATTTGGATGATCTGTTTTCTGAGGGCATCACTGTGACACTGTAAACATGAAATATTTATTCATATAGTACGAAGTGTTCCATGGTCACAAATAGCTTGTCGGTGAGTTGCGTCTGATTGACAGTCAGGTCTGATGTAGTGCCGCAGCATCTATTGGCAGCTGTAAACAATACAATTTAAAATATTGATTTTTCTGCATTTCCATACATTCCTCCTGAACACAGAAATCTTATGCACCCCTGTTACAGATGTCAAAACCTGGAGCATCCTTGTTAGCAAAATATTGGGACATCGAATAGCTCTGTTAAATTTCTCACACCTACATGTGCGATTAAATATAACAGAATCTGAACTAGATGCATTTACATAGTATATACCTCTCAGTGTTGCATGATGATGCTGAGCCAAACATTAATCATCTCATCCAAATCAAATAGTATTGGGAACAGCAATTATATAATGATAATTACATGTAATTACATGTTGGTTTGACTTGATAAAATGAAATGCTACACAAATAGCTTCCAAATGTTCTAATTATTGTATTCCGTTGCTAATAATTATTGATGCTGATCATATTCACTTTTTTAGGACGACTAGCATGATTGAAGGATTAATTCGTTCCTTTTCTTCTATTCCTCTAGGAACTCGAAAATGTTCCATGTTCCTTCTTTCCTTTTCCTTTTCCTTTTTGTGGTACATGCAGCTATCACCACATATAGTTGGCACACTTTCGTCGCAAAACTCACTTTTGGTCCCTCTGATATTATATACCAGAATCAAGAAAGTCTTATTGTCCATAATGCTGACAGCTGAACGCAAGCAGCTGCTTAGAAAGCATCACATGCCACTTTAGTATTTGGAAAGGCGGAGCATCGTCTATAACAAAACTGGTGGGGAGGGGGGGGGTAGTCTCGTACCCTGACCCAAATGTACATAAGCATTATCTTAGAAAGCATTACGAGCCACTTAAAAGAGTGGAGGGGACAATATAATTATTTGGAAAGGCCGATAACCAAACTGGGGGGGGGGTGTGTGACAATATCTGCTAGCGGATTCCATCTGTGTGGGACAGAATCCACTAGCAGATTCTGTCTAGGGGGACACAATCTGCTCCGACAACGGCAATGTACAAGTAATGTATTTTCTACCGCAACGTTACCTGCACGTTCATACACTATACAGTTAACCATATTAATACGTTCATTGCAATAATCTCCCTAAGCTCTCCCTCCTCACACATGCATGCACACACATATGAGCACACACACACACACACACACACACACACATACACAATCACCAATCCAGACCAATACATTCCAGTGTATCTTGGTAGCAAGCAACGCCGCATCGTTTGTCATATTCCTCTATGCTGATGGATTAATACAATGGACAACTGCGGACAGTTCTGGGGGAAGCAATGGTTTTGGTGGGATACAAGCCCAGATTGGATTCAACGCAGGAGACAGCGTTAATTATGCAAATGTTCCAGGTTCAAGAACACCGGATGTAATCAAAATTGCAAGTGCCAGCAATGTTCTTGTTCCTGGTCGGTGGATCTATGCTGTCCGTGAAGCTGGAATATCATCAGTAGGTATGGACGTCATTAAGCAAACAATTGACAATGCAAATAATCTACATTTATTGTTTAACACATGATTTAAAATGTTCCCTATTCTTTACACAGTTCCGTCTGCACCCCTCAATTTTACACTATCATCCGTTTCTGGTTCTCCAAACCAACTATCTGCTTCGTGGACATCACCTGCCACATTGTCTGCCAACATCACTGCATACAAAGTGTATTGCAACACATCTGCCAATCAAGCATTCCCTGAACAAGTGATTGGACCAAACATGCCAACCGTCAGGTCTATAGTTGATGGGGCAACCTTCCAAGTTGCATACAGTACTGGACTGAACCCGTTCACGCAATACGACTGTTACGTTGTAGCCAGCAACACATATGGAGTAGGAGCAAGCTCAATCGTGAACACATGCAGAACTGGCCAATCTAGTGAGCACATACTAAACATATGACTAATTCCAATGTAATTTTAAGTTAGCCGAATTAAACGGTAAAATATATGTAACCCTCAAACTGATAAATCCAAATAAATTGGACGGACCAGCATGTTCATTACTCTAGTACAGCTGTATTGAAGGCAAAGAAAAAGGTTTAGGGACGGACATTCACCTACCCTACTTTGATCTCAAGGTTACCAAAATCATTTCCATGAGCTAATATGACATTAACGGTACGTGCATGTGCTTTATTACAATAATTGTTTCTACAGTTCCAACATCACCACTGGCTCTTTCCATGTCCACTGTTTCTGGCTTACCTAACCAACTGTCTGCTAGCTGGTCTTCACCCATACCAAAGAATGGCATCATCATTGCGTACACTATATATTGCAACACCTCTGCCAGTCAGGCATATCCGGAACAGGTCATTGGACCAAATGTACCCACTGCCAGATCTGTAGTGAATGGGGCAACGTTGGCTATTACATTCAGTACTGGACTAAACCCGTACACTCAGTATGACTGCTATGTGACTGCTAACACATCAGTTGGTGAAGGAACACAATCTCCGATTATCACAACAAAAACTTCAGAATCAGGTAAGCAGTTCAGGTCCCTGCAATTACTGCCACTGTGTAGTTTGATTACTAATGTAAGCAAAAGAAAGTAATAATATACACTTAAAGCAACATGCAAATGGTTGCTTCCTATAATAGCTGATGCTATTGAAAGAAGTGATTGTAATAGTGATCTTATTATTTTAGACTGACAAAAAGTAAATGGTTATTAAATTAAGTATTCATGTAGCTGAACACATCTTTTATAAGCTTAACGTATAGACGAATGCAGCACATGCAGACTTGATGCGTGTACACGTACACAGAGTTAAAACGACCTGCTCTCGTTGCTCGCATATGGGCCAGTGATCAAGTACGCGCCCATTCTTGCAGATACTTGACGGTAACACAACTAAGCAAAAGTGTAGTTTAAATTAGACAAGCAAAAATAATCGCTATTAGAATACGAGCAGTGTACCCATGGAGAGGTATTATAGCAGCCAGTACGAGTATTCTCTCCCGTATTGTCTTGCCAAGTACAAACGAACTGCTCGTATTTTAATAGCGTTTATTGTTGCTTGTCTATTTGACTTATTATTCATGAACCAAAGTATTCTGGAAAGCGCAACATATATGCAATGGGATCTGTAAAATGATTAGAATCTGAAGGGGTGGTGGCAAATGTTGTGCTAGTTTCATTTGGAATTGCTCAAACTGTAAGTGCATGTGCTTCATCAAATCAATTTTTTCTACAGTTCCATCATCACCACTGGCTCTTTCTGTGTCCACTGTTTCTGGTTCACCTATCCAACTGTCTGCTAGCTGGTCTTCACCCATACCAAAGAATGGCATCATCATTGCATACACTATATATTGCAACACCTCTGCCAGTCAGGCCTATCCGGAACAGGTCATTGGACCAAATGTGCCCACTGCCAGATCGTTTGTAAATGGGACAATGTTGGCTGTTATATTCAGAACTGGACTAAACCCGTACACTCGATATGACTGCTATGTGACTGCTAACACATCAGTTGGTGAAGGAACACCATCACCGGTTATGACAACAAGAACTTCAGAATCAGGTAAGCAGTTTAGACACCTTCCATTATTCAGCCTCTCTTTTAACAAACGTGTTGTTTGATTACTTTTATGAACAACATGATGTGATGCATATTGCCATGTAATGCATTATGCAAATAGTTTGCTTGCTATAATAGCGCTGCAATTCAAATGAGTGATCTTCTCATCTTAAACTTACTAAACTCAAATGATTGGCAAATTAACCTATGTGTGTGAATCCATATCTCCCTTTAATTGATTAATTAATTATATCCTTCGGTATTAAATCATAATGAGCAGCTTGATATGCAATGCCTTCCAATCCTCTCAAACCTTGTTGGCTGCAGTTGACACAGATTGTTTCAAAGAAACTTCATCAGATAGGACATATAAATATGGGAATCAAAAAAAATTTGGGATCAATTTGACAATAATAATTTAAATGGCCGTACATGTCATTAACAGAACATGCATTTGTTTCATAAACTAATCGTTTATACAGTTCCATCATCGCCACTGGCTGTTTCTGTGTCCAATGTATCTGGTTCACCTAATCAACTGTCTGTTAGCTGGTCTTCACCCGTACCAAAGAATGGCATCATCATTGCATACACTATATATTGCAACACCTCTGCCAGTCAGGCCTATCCGGAACAGGTCATCGGACCAAATGTGCCAACTGACAAATCTGTAGTGAATGGGGCAACGTTGGCTGTTACAATCAGTACTGGACTAAACGCGTACACTCAATATGACTGCTATGTGACTGCTAACACAACAGTTGGTGAAGGAAAACCATCACCGGTTATAACAACAAGAACTTCACAATCAGGTAAGCAGTTCAGGTACCTTCAAATACTGCCACTTGTATAGATCAGACATCAAACAGCATTAAGTCATCAGCAATGGCTATATCTGTGTTGTTGTAAACAAAATGATATGTTGCAGTATGCTTGTACTGCAACTTGCAAATGGTTTGCTTCCTATAATAGCTGCTGCTATTTAAAGGTGTAATTTTGATATTGGTCAAGTTATTTTAGACTGATTAAAAACAAATAGTAGTTTAATTAAGCATTTGTAAGATTCCATATTACCTTTTCACAGATTAAACAGATTTTTCCTGTTGATGGTATTGCATCATTATGAGAAGCTTGGTACACAATATCTTCCAATCCACATTAAACTTATTGCCTGCAGTTGGCACGAATAGTTTCAAAACAACTTCCAAAGATTGGGTAAAAATGAAGTGGTTTAGGGTTACCACCTACCCTAATTTAATCTCAACGTCACTGTACTAATTTTAATGAGCTTACATGACACTAACAATAGTAGTTTAAATGGCCTTACATGTCATTAACAGAACATGCATGTGTTTCATAAATTAATCGTTTCTACAGTTCCATCATCGCCACTGGCTGTTTCTGTGTCCAATGTTTCTGGTTCACCTAATCAACTTTCTGTTAGCTGGTCTTCACCCATACCAAAGAATGGCATCATTATTGCATACACTATATATTGCAACACCTCTGCCAGTCAGGCCTATCCGGAACAGGTCATTGGACCAAACGTGCCCACTGCCAGATCTGTAGTGAATGGGACAACGTTGGCTATTACATTCAGTACTGGACTCAACTCGTACACACAATATGACTGTTATGTGACTGCTAACACATCAGTTGGTGAAGGAACACAATCTCCGATTATCACAACAAAAACATCAGAATCAGGTAAGCAGTTAAGGTCCCTGCAATTACTGCCAATCTGTAGTTTGATTACTATTGTAAGCAAAAGAAAGTAATAATATACACTTAATGCAACATGCAAATGATTGCTTCCTATAATAGCTGATGCTATTGAAAGAAGTGATTGTAATAGTGATCTTATTATTTTAGACTGACAAAAAATAAATGGTTATTAAATTAAGCGTTCATGTAGCTGAACGCATCTTTTATAAGCGTAACGTATAGATGAATGCACCATATGCAGATTTGATGCGTGTACACGTACACGGAGTTAAAACGACCTGCTCTCGTTGCTCGTATATGGGCCAGTGATCAAGTGCGCACACATTCTTGCAGATGATTGAACTAAGCATAAACCTAGTTTAAATTTGACAAGCAAAAATAATCGCTATTACAATACAAGCAGTGTACCCATGGCGGGGTATTATAGCAGCCAGTACGAGTTGCTCTAGTATTCTCTCCCATGTCTTGCCAAGTGCAAATGAACTTCTCATATTTTAATTGCGTTTATTATTGCTTGTCTATTTGACTTATTATTCATGAACCAAAGTATTTTGGAAAGCGCAACAAATATGCAATGGGATCTGAAAAATGATTCGAATCAGAATTGGTGATCGTGCTAGTTTCATTTGGAATTGCTCAAACTGTAAGTGCATGTGCTTCATCAAATCAATTTTTTCTACAGTTCCATCATCACCACTGGCTCTTTCTGTGTCCACTGTTTCTGGTTCACCTAACCAACTGTCTGCTAGCTGGTCTTCACCCATACCAAGGAATGGCATCATCATTGCATATACTATATATTGCAACACCTCTGCCAGTCAGGCCTATCCTGAACAGATCATTGGACCAAAAGTACCCACTGCCAGATCTTTTGTAAATGGGACAACGTTGGCTGTTACATTCAGAACTGGACTAAGCCCGTACACTCGATTTGACTGCTATGTGACTGCTAACACATCAGTTGGTGAAGGAATACCATCACCGGTTATGACAACAAGAACGTCAGAATCAGGTAAGCAATTTAGATACCTTCCATTATTCAGCCTCTCTTTTAACAAATAAACATATTTCCGTGTTGTTTGATCACTTTTATGAACAACATGATGTGATGCATATTGCCATGTAATGCATTATGCAAATGGTTTGCTGCTATTATAGCGCTGCAATTCAAATGAGTGATCTTCTCAGGTTAAACTTACTAAACTCAAACGATTGGCAAATTAACCTGTGTGTGAATCCATATCTCCCTTTCATTGATTAAATAGGTATATCCTTCTGTATTAAATCATAATGAGCAGCTTGATATGCAATGTCTTCCAATCCACTCATAACTTGTTGGCTGCAATTGACACAGATTGTTTCAGAGAAACTTCATCAGTTAGGACAAATAAATATGGGATTCAAAATAAAATGTTTGGGATCAATTTGACAATAATAGTTTCAATGGCCTTACATGCCATTAAAACTACATGCATGCGTTTCATACATTATTTTTTTCTACAGTTCCATCATCGCCACTGGCTGTTTCTGTGTCCAATGTTTCTGGTTCACCTAATCGACTGTCGGTTAGCTGGTCTTCACCCATACCAAAGAATGGCATCATTATTGCATACACTATATATTGCAACACCTCTGCCAGTCAGGCCTATCCGGAACAGGTCATTGGACCAAACGTGCCCACTGCCAGATCTGTAGTGAATGGGACAACGTTGGCTATTACATTCAGTACTGGACTCAACTCATACACTCAATATGACTGCTATGTGACTGCTAACACATCAGTTGGTGAAGGAACACAATCTCCGATTATCACAACAAAAACATCAGAATCAGGTAAGCAGTTAAGGTCCCTGCAATTACTGCCACTCTGTAGTTTGATTACTATTGTAAGCAAAAGAAAGTAATAATATACACTTAATGCAACATGCAAATGGTTGCTTCCTATAATAGCTATTGAAAGAAGTGATTGTAATAGTGATCTTATTATTTTAGACTGACAAAAAATAAATGGTTATTAAATTAAGCATTCATGTAGCTGAACGCATCTTTTATAAGCGTAACGTATAGATGAAAGCACCACATGCAGATTTGATGCGTGTACACGTACACGGAGTTAAAACGACCTGCTCTCGTTGCTCGTATATGGGCCAGTGATCAAGTGCGCACACATTCTTGCAGATGATTGAACTAAGCATAAACCTAGTTTAAATTTGACAAGCAAAAATAATTGCTATTAGAATACAAGCAGTGTACCCATGGCGGGGTATTATAGCAGGCAGTACGAGTTGCTCTAGTATTCTCTCCCATGTCTTGCCAAGTGCAAATGAACTTCTCGTATTTTAATAGCGTTTATTGTTGCTTGTCTATTTGACTTATTATTCATGAACCAAAGTATTTTGGAAAGCGCAACAAATATGCAATTGGATCTGTAAAATGATTCGAATCAGAATTGGTGATCGTGCTAGTTTCATTTGGAATTGCTCAAACTGTAAATGCATGTGCTTCATCAAATCAATTTTTTCTACAGTTCCATCATCACCACTGGCTCTTTCTGTGTCCACTGTTTCTGGTTCACCTAACCAACTGTCTGCTAGCTGGTCTTCACCCATACCAAGGAATGGCATCATTATTGCATACACTATATATTGCAACACCTCGGCCAGTCAGGCCTATCCAGAACTGGTCATTGGACCAAATGTGCCCACTGCCAAATCTGTAGTGAATGGGACAACGTTGGCTGTTACATTCAGTACTGGACTCAACTCGTACACTCAATATGACTGCTATATGACTGCTAACACATCGGTTGGTGAAGGAACCCCATCACCGGTTATAACAACAAGAACTTCACAATCAGGTAAGCAGTTCGGGTACCTTCAAATACTGCCACTTGTATAGATCAGACATCAAACAGCATTAAGTCATCAGCAATGGCATCAAATCTATATCTGTGTTGTTTGATTACTATTGTAAACAAAATGATATGTTGCTGTATGCTCGTACTGCAACTTGCAAATGGTTTGCTTCCTATAATAGCTGCTGATATTCAAAGGTGTGATTTTGATATTGGTCAAGTAATTTTAGACTGATTAAAAACAAATAGTAGTTTAATTAAGCATTTGTAAGATTCCATATTACCTTTTCACAGATTAAACAGATTTTTCCTGTTGATGGTATTGCATCATTATGAGAAGCTTGGTACACAATATCTTCCAATCCACATTAAACTTATTGCCTGCAGTTGGCACGAATAGTTTCAAAACAAAATCCAAAGATTGGGTAAAAATGAAGTGGTTTAGGGTTACCACCTACCCTAATTTAATCTCAACGTCACTGTACTAATTTTAATGAGCTTCCATGACACTAACAATAGTAGTTTAAATGGCCTTACATGTCATTACAGAACATGCATGTGTTTCATAAATTAATCGTTTCTACAGTTCCATCATCGCCACTGGCTGTTTCTGTGTCCAATGTTTCTGGTTCACCTAATCAATTGTCTGTTAGCTGGTCTTCACCCATACCAAAGAATGGCATCATTATTGCATACACTATATATTGCAACACCTCTGCCAGTCAGGCCTATCCGGAACAGGTCATTGGACCAAACGTGCCCACTGCCAGATCTGTAGTGAATGGGACAACGTTGGCTATTACATTCAGTACTGGACTCAACTCGTACACTCAATATAACTGCTATGTGACTGCTAACACATCAGTTGGTGAAGGAACACAATCTCCGATTATCACAACAAAAACATCAGAATCAGGTAAGCAGTTAAGGTCCCTGCAATTACTGCCACTCTGTAGTTTGATTACTATTGTAAGCAAAAGAAAGTAATAATATACACTTAATGCAACATGCAAATGGTTGCTTCGTATAATAGCTATTGAAAGAAGTGATTGTAATAGTGATCTTATTATTTTAGACTGACAAAAATAAATGGTTGTTAAATTAAGCATTCATGTAGCTGAACGCATCTTTTATAAGCGTAACGTATAGATGAATGCACCACATGCAGATTTGATGCGTGTACACGTACACTGAGTTAAAATGACCTGCTCTCGTTGTTCGTATATGGGCCAGTGATCAAGTGCGCACACATTCTTGCAGATGATTGAACTAAGCATAAACCTAGTTTAAATTTGACAAGCAAAAATAATCGCTATTACAATACAAGCAGTGTACCCATGGCGGGGTATTATAGCAGCCAGTACGAGTTGCTCTAGTATTCTCTTCCATGTCTTGCCAAGTGCAAATGAACTTCTCGTATTTTAATAGCGTTTATTGTTGCTTGTCTATTTGACTTATTATTCATGAACCAAAGTATTTTGGAAAGCGCAACAAATATGCAATGGGATCTGTAAAATGATTAGAAACAGAATTGGTGATCGTGCTAGTTTCATTTGGAATTGCTCAAACTGTAAGTGCATGTGCTTCATCAAATCAATTTTTTCTACAGTTCCATCATCACCACTGGCTCTTTCTGTGTCCACTGTTTCTGGTTCACCTAACCAACTGTCTGCTAGCTGGTCTTCACCCATACCAAGGAATGGCATCATCATTGCATATACTATATATTGCAACACCTCTGCCAGTCAGGCCTATCCTGAACAGATCATTGGACCAAAAGTACCCACTGCCAGATCTTTTGTAAATGGGACAACGTTGGCTGTTACATTCAGAACTGGACTAAGCCCGTACACTCGATTTGACTGCTATGTGACTGCTAACACATCAGTTGGTGAAGGAATACCATCACCGGTTATGACAACAAGAACGTCAGAATCAGGTAAGCAGTTTAGATACCTTCCATTATTCAGCCTCTCTTTTAACAAATAAACATATTTCCGTGTTGTTTGATCACTTTTATGAACAACATGATGTGATGCATATTGCCATGTAATGCATTATGCAAATGGTTTGCTTGCTATAATAGCGCTCCAATTCAAATGAGTGATCTTCTCATGTTAAACTTACTAAACTCAAACGATTGGCAAATTAACCTATGTGTGTGAATCCATATCTCCCTTTCATTGATTAAATAGGTATCCTTCTGTATTAAATCATAATGAGCAGCTTGATATGCAATGTCTTCCAATCCACTCATAACTTGTTGGCTGCAGTTGACACAGATTGTTTCAGAGAAACTTCATCAGTTAGGACAAATAAATATGGGATTCAAAATAAAATGTTTGGGATCAATTTGACAATAATAGTTTCAATGGCCTTACATGCCATTAACACAACATGCATGCGTTTCATACATTATTTTTTTCTACAGTTCCATCATCGCCACTGGCTGTTTCTGTGTCCAATGTTTCTGGTTCACCTAATCGACTGTCTGTTAGCTGGTCTTCACCCATACCAAAGAATGGCATCATTATTGCATACACTATATATTGCAACACCTCGGCCAGTCAGGCCTATCCAGAACTGGTCATTGGACCAAATGTGCCCACTGCCAAATCTGTAGTGAATGGGACAACGTTGGCTGTTACATTCAGTACTGGACTAAACGCTTACACTCAATATGACTGCTATATGACTGCTAACACATCGGTTGGTGAAGGAACCCCATCACCGGTTATAACAACAAGAACTTCACAATCAGGTAAGCAGTTCAGGTACCTTCAAATACTGCCACTTGTATAGATCAGACATCAAACAGCATTAAGTCATCAGCAATGGCATCAAATCTATATCTGTGTTGTTTGATTACTATTGTAAACAAAATGATATGTTGCTGTATGCTCGTACTGCAACTTGCAAATGGTTTGCTTCCTATAATAGCTGCTGATATTCAAAGGTGTGATTTTGATATTGGTCAAGTAATTTTAGACTGATTAAAAACAAATAGTAGTTTAATTAAGCATTTGTAAGATTCCATATTACCTTTTCACAGATTAAACAGATTTTTCCTGTTGATGGTATTGCATCATTATGAGAAGCTTGGTACACAATATCTTCCAATCCACATTAAACTTATTGCCTGCAGTTGGCACGAATAGTTTCAAAACAAAATCCAAAGATTGGGTAAAAATGAAGTGGTTTAGGGTTACCACCTACCCTAATTTAATCTCAACGTCACTGTACTAATTTTAATGAGCTTCCATGACACTAACAATAGTAGTTTAAATGGCCTTACATGTCATTAACAGAACATGCATGTGTTTCATAAATTAATCGTTTCTACAGTTCCATCATCGCCACTGGCTGTTTCTGTGTCCAATGTTTCTGGTTCACCTAATCAATTGTCTGTTAGCTGGTCTTCACCCATACCAAAGAATGGCATCATTATTGCATACACTATATATTGCAACACCTCTGCCAGTCAGGCCTATCCGGAACAGGTCATTGGACCAAACGTGCCCACTGCCAGATCTGTAGTGAATAGGACAACGTTGGCTATTACATTCAGTACTGGACTCAACTCGTACACTCAATATGACTGCTATGTGACTGCTAACACATCAGTTGGTGAAGGAACACAATCTCCGATTATCACAACAAAAACATCAGAATCAGGTAAGCAGTTAAGGTCCCTGCAATTACTGCCACTCTGTAGTTTGATTACTATTGTAAGCAAAAGAAAGTAATAATATACACTTAATGCAACATGCAAATGGTTGCTTCGTATAATAGCCATTGAAAGAAGTGATTGTAATAGTGATCTTATTATTTTAGACTGACAAAAAATAAATGGTTGTTAAATTAAGCATTCATGTAGCTGAACGCATCTTTTATAAGCGTAACGTATAGATGAATGCACCACATGCAGATTTGATGCGTGTACACGTACACTGAGTTAAAATGACCTGCTCTCGTTGCTCGTATATGGGCCAGTGATCAAGTGCGCACACATTCTTGCAGATGATTGAACTAAGCATAAACCTAGTTTAAATTTGACAAGCAAAAATAATCGCTATTACAATACAAGCAGTGTACCCATGGCGGGGTATTATAGCAGCCAGTACGAGTTGCTCTAGTATTCTCTTCCATGTCTTGCCAAGTGCAAATGAACTTCTCGTATTTTAATAGCGTTTATTGTTGCTTGTCTATTTGACTTATTATTCATGAACCAAAGTATTTTGGAAAGCGCAACAAATATGCAATGGGATCTGTAAAATGATTAGAAACAGAATTGGTGATCGTGCTAGTTTCATTTGGAATTGCTCAAACTGTAAGTGCATGTGCTTCATCAAATCAATTTTTTCTACAGTTCCATCATCACCTCTGGCTCTTTCTGTGTCCACTGTTTCTGGTTCACCTAACCAACTGTCTGCTAGCTGGTCTTCACCCATACCAAGGAATGGCATCATCATTGCATATACTATATATTGCAACACCTCTGCCAGTCAGGCCTATCCTGAACAGATCATTGGACCAAAAGTACCCACTGCCAGATCTTTTGTAAATGGGACAACGTTGGCTGTTACATTCAGAACTGGACTAAGCCCGTACACTCGATTTGACTGCTATGTGACTGCTAACACATCAGTTGGTGAAGGAACACAATCTCCGATTATCACAACAAAAACATCAGAATCAGGTAAGCAGTTAAGGTCCCTGCAATTACTGCCACTCTGTAGTTTGATTACTATTGTAAGCAAAAGAAAGTAATAATATACACTTAATGCAACATGCAAATGGTTGCTTCCTATAATAGCTGATGCTATTGAAAGGAGTGATTGTAGTAGTGCTTTTTTTATTGTAGACTGACAAAAAATGAATGGTTATTAAATTAAGCATTCATGTTGCTGAACGCCTCTTTTATGAGCGTAACGTATAGACGAATGCAGCACATGCAGACTTGATGTGTGTACACATACATGGAGTTAAAACGACCTGCTCTCGTTGCTCGTATATGGGCCAGTGATCAAGTGCGCGCCCATTCTTGCAGAAATTTGACGGTAACACAATTAAGCAAAAGTGTAGTTTAAATTAGACAAGCAAAAATAATCGCTATTAGAATACGAGCAGTGTACCCATGGCGAGGTATTATAGCAGGCAGTACGAGTCGCTCTAGTATTCTCTCTCGTAATGTCTTGCCAAGTGCAAACGAACTGCTCGTATTTTAATAGCGTTTATTGTTGCTTGTCTATTTGACTTATTATTCATTAACCAAAGTATTCTGGAACGCGCAACATATGTACAATGGGATCTGTAAATTGATTAGAATCTGAAGGGGTGGTGGCGAATGTTGTGCTAGTTTCATTTGGAATTGCTCAAACTTTAAGTGTATGTGCTTCATCAATCAATTTTTTCTACAGTTCCATCATCACCACTGGCTCTTTCTGTGTCCACTGTTTCTGGTTCTCCTAACCAACTGTCTGCTAGCTGGTCTTCACCCATACCAAAGAATGGCATCATCATTGCATACACTATATATTGCAACACCTCTGCCAGTCAGGCCTATCCGGAACAGGTCATTGGACCAAATGTGCCCACTGCCAGATCTGTAGTGAATGGGACAATGTTGGCTGTTATGTTCAGTACTGGACTAAACCCGTACACTCGATATGACTGCTATGTGACTGCTAACACATCAGTTGGTGAAGGAATACCATCACCGGTTATGACAACAAGAACGTCAGAATCAGGTAAGCAGTTTAGATACCTTCCATTATTCAGCCTCTCTTTTAACAAACAAAAATATTTACGTGTTGTTTGATTACTTTTATGAACAACATGATGTGATGCATATTGCCATGTAATGCATTATGCAAATGGTTTGCTGCTATAATAGCGCTGCAATTCAAATGAGTGATCTTCTCATGTTAAGCTTACTAAACTCAAATGATTGGCAAATTAACCTATGTGTGTGAATCCCGTTCTCCCTTTCATTAATTAATTAGGTATATCCTTCTGTATTAAATCATAATGAGCAGCTTGATATGCAATGTCTTCCAATCCACTCATAACTTGTTGGCTGCAGTTGACACAGATTGTTTCAGAGAAACTTCATCAGATAGGACAAATAAATATGGGAATCATAAAAAATTTTGGGATCAATTTGACAATAGTAGTTTAAATGGCCTTACATGTCATTAACAGAACATGCATGTGTTTCATAAATTAATCGTTTCAACAGTTCCATCATCGCCACTGGCTGTTTCTGTGTCCAATATTTCTGGTTCACCTAATCAACTGTCTGTTAGCTGGTCTTCACCCATACCAAAGAATGGCATCATCATTGCATACACTATATATTGCAACACCTCTGCCAGTCAGGCCTATCCGGAACAGGTCATCAGACCAAACGTGCCCTCTGCCAGATCTGTAGTAAATGGGACAACGTTGGCTGTTGCATTCAGTACTGGACTAAACACGTACACTCAATATGACTGCTATGTGACTGCTAACACATCAGTTGGTGAAGGAACGCCATCTCCGATTATCACAACACAAACTTCTGAATCAGGTAAGCAGTTCAGGTCTCTGCAAATACTGCCACTGTAATGCTATACACTTAATGCAACATGCAAATGGTTGCTTCCTATAATAGCTGATGCTACTGAAAGGAGTGATTGTGATAGTGATCTTGTTATTTTAGACTGACAAAATATGAATGGTTGTTACATTAAGCATTTATGTAGCTGAACGCATCTTTTATGAGCGTAAGGTATAGACGGATGCAGCACATGAAGACTTGATGCGTGTACACCTACATGGAGTTAAAACGACCTGGTCTCGTTGCTCGTATATGGGCTAGTGATCAAGTGCGCGCACATTCTTGCAGATATTTGACGGTAACACAACTAAGCAAAAGTGTAGACAAGCAAATATAATCGCTATTAGAATACGAGCAGTGTACCCATGGCGAGGTATTATAGCAGGCAGTACGAGTCGCTCTAGTATTCTCTCTCGTAATGTCTTGCCAAGTGCAAACGAACTGCTTGTATATTAATAGCGTTTATTCTTGCTTGTCTGTTTGATTTATTGTTCATGAACCAATGTATTCTGGAAAACACATACAATGGGATCTGTAATAATATTAGAATCTGAAGGGGTGGTGCGAAGGAATTGCTCAAACTGTAAGTGCATGTGCTTCATCAAAATTATTGTTTCTACAGTTCCTTCATCACCACGGACTCTTTCTGTGTCCACTGTTTCTGGTTCACCTAACCAACTGTCTGCTAGCTGGTCTTCACCCATACCAAAGAATGGCATCATCATTGCATACACTATATATTGCAACACCTCTGCCAGTCAGGCCTATCCGGAACAGGTCATTGGACCAAATGTGCCCACTGCCAGATCTGTAGGGAATGGGACAATGTTGGCTGTTATGTTCGGTACTGGACTAAACCCGTACACTCGATATGACTGCTATGTGACTGCTAACACATCATTTGGTGAAGGAACACCATCACCGGTTATAACCACAAGAACTTCAGAATCAGGTAAGCAGTTCGGGTACCTTCAAATACTGCCACTTGTATAGATCAGACGTCAAGTCAACAGCAATGGCATCAAATCTATATCTGTGTTGTTTGATTACTATTGTCAACAAAATGATATGTTACTGTATGCTCGAAATGCAATGTGCAAATGGTATGTTTCCTATATCGCTGCTGCTCTTCAAAGGTGTGATTTGATCTTGGTCTTATTATTTTAGACTGATTTAAAACAAAGAGTTATAAAATTAAGCATTTGTAAGATTCCATATTACCTTTTCACACATTAAACAACTGTTTGTGGTATTGCATCATTATGAGAAGCTTGGTACACAATATCTTCCAATCCACATTAAACTTATTGCCTGCAGTTGGCACGAATAGTTTCAAAACAACTTCCTTAGATTGGGTAAAAATGAAGTGGTTTAGGGTTACCACCTACCCTAATTTAATCTCAACGTCACTGTACTAATTTTAATGAGCTTACACGACATGAACTGTAAACAGCATGTGTTTCATTGAAAAAATTGTATCTACAGTTCCATCATCGCCACTGGCTGTTTCTGTGTCCACTATTTCTGGTTCACCTAATCAACTGTCTGCTAGCTGGTCTTCACCCATACCAACGAATGGCATCATCATTGCATACACTATATATTGCAACACCTCTGCCAGTCAGGCCTATCCTGAACAGATCATTGGACCAAAAGTACCCACTGCCAGATCTTTTGTAAATGGGACAACGTTGGCTGTTACATTCAGAACTGGACTAAACCCGTACACTCGATATGACTGCTATGTGACTGCTAACACATCAGTTGGTGAAGGAATACCATCACCGGTTATGACAACAAGAACGTCAGAATCAGGTAAGCAGTTTAGATACCTTCCATTATTCAGCCTCTCTTTTAACAAACAAAAATATTTACGTGTTGTTTGATTACTTTTGTAGCGTAGCAAGTAATTATAATCAAGAGAACATATTACATACAATTCAATGCTACTTAAATACTACAGCACATAAGATGCAGTTATGGTACTACATATGCCGTGTGCAATAGACTGTCTGGCTCCAGATATGTCTGGCTCCAGGTACATTACACTGCTCCCCTCTTACTCAGACTGTGTCCACACAGTTTTCATAACCGGTCAGGGGGTCGCCGTACCCGTGTAGAACGCCTCAGTTGTGGTACATCAGGCTGATGGTCTGTGGGAATAGGCACGTTGCACTGTGGCTCTTGAGGAGTAGGTGTCTCTGTGTTTGCTGCTGGCATCCGTTCAGAGGTTACAACAGGTCTGGCTGGTTCACTTGTGACTATAAACATCTCTTCATCCAGATAGTCCTCTCTGTTGACAGGCTCTCCTCTTCTCCCTTCTGGTTTCCTCTGTTCTTCAATGGTTTCACCTGTTGGATGACCCATTACTGGTTGGGTGTATGGCTTAAGTCTGTTAAAATGAACTGTAAGTTGCTTAGCTTGACAGTTCTTCCGTATTCGATACACCACATCGCCAAGCTTCTCTTCTACTTCATATGGCCCTTGCCATGGTCAGTGGAACTTAGGAGAATGACCTCTTGGAACAGCAGGACAGTGGAGCCATACAAAATCACCCTTCTGGTAGCACTGACGCTCATTTTGCTTTTCATCATATACATTCTTTTGGTGCTGCATTTCTTTCCACGCCTCATCTCGTATGCTCTTGTAAGCATTCTGCATAGCCTTCTTTAGGTGCTCAACATACTCTCGTCCTCCCTGTGGAACAGGAGCACCACCTACTGGTAGACCATATATAAGGTCTTCTGGCAGCCGTGCCTCTCTTCCAAGCATCATGCTAAATGGGGTTACACCTGTGGTTTCATGAACAGATGTTCTATATGCAAACAATAAAACAGGCAGTTTCACATCCCAATCACGCTCATTCTCACTGACAGATAAACTTAGTAAATTCAATAAGGTCCTATTGTATCGTTCAACCATTCCATCTGACTGAGGGTGGTAGGGAGTGGTTCGAGTTTTCCTAACCTGCAGAAGCTCACAGATACCCTTTATAACCCCGGATTCAAAGTTTCTCCCTTGATCAGAGTGGAGCTGCTCTGGTACACCAAATCGACACATAAACTCACTCACCAAATGCCTAGCCACTGTCATGGCTTCCATATTTGGCAATGGGTAAGCCTCCTTCCACTTGGTAAAATAGTCTCCAATTACCAGAATGTACTTGTTTCCTTTTTCTGTCTCAGGCAAAGGTCCTAGTATATCCATAGCAACTCTCTGAAGAGGTCTTTCCACTGGATCAAGTTGCATTGGAGCACAAGGTGCTGGAATGGGTGTCTTTCTGGAGCAGCAAGTTGGACAACTAATACACCACTGAGTGATATCCTTCCTCTGCCCCACCCAATAGAAACGACAACGGACTTTGTCAAGTGTCTTCTTAGCCCCCATGTGCCCTCCTACCAATGAGCTATGCAACCCTTCCAATACTGCAGGTACAAGACTTGATGGGAGCACAAGCTGCAATGTTTTATTCAAACCCCTTCCCTGAACATCCTCCCACTGGCGATACAGAATCTTGTTTTGCATGACCAAATAGTGGCACTGTGACCATAAAGCCTTTACATGTGATGATGCATTCCTGGGAAATACCTTTGGAAGGGTTTTAGTCTCCAGCCACTTAATCACCTGCTTAAGATCTGGGTCCTGTCTCTGATATGCGGCTAATTCCTCATGAGTCCATGAAGGCATCCATGAATCTGTCACTGCCAGCACACAGCCCTGGTCTTCTTTGTCCTCCTCAGGTGGTAATCAACATTGAGAGCATGGCATACGAGACAATGAATCTGCATTTGTGTGCTTCTTCCAGGACGGTGTAGTACTTCAAAGTCATACTCTGATAAAGTTTCTAACCACCTGGCCACCTGACCTTCAGGTTCATGAAAGCTCTGCAGCCACTTCAGGGAACTGTGGCCAGTACGTACAGTAAATCGCTTTCCATACAGGTATGCTCTGAAGTGTTGAATAGCCCACACAAGTGCCAGCATCTCACGTCTGGTGGCACAGTATTTTCTCTCTGCTTTGTTTAATGTCCTGCTGGCATAAGAGATTACATGGCCATGACCTTCAATATTTTGGGAGAGCACTGCACCGAGCCCTTCACCACTTGCATCCGTATCCACAACAAATCCAATACTAAATACTGGATATGCAAGGACAGGTGAAGTTACCAGGCTCTCCTTCAACTTGAAGAATGCTGCATTGCACTGCAATGTCCAATTCCAAGCCTGGTGGTTTTCAGTCAAGTGGAAGAGTGGTGCTACAATTACAGCGAAGTTCTTGACAAATCAGCGATAGTACCCTGCCAGCCCAAGGAACTGTCTCAATTCATGGGCATTTGAAGGAGTTGGCCAGTCAGCAACACATCTTGTCTTCTCTGGATCTGTCTTAATTCCATGTTCTGAGACCACATGACCAAGATATTTAATACTCTTTCTCATCAAATGGCACTTACTTGGTTTGATTTTCAAACCTGCATTCTTCAACCGATCCAGAACATCGCGCAGCCTCACCAAATGGTCCTCTACGGTAGCACTGAAGATCAGAATATCATCTAGATACACTAGGCAAGTAGTCCAGTGCAATCCAGACAGAACCTCTTCCATTAGGCGCTGAAATGTAGCTGGAGCATTGGTGAGACCAAATGGCATCACTCGAAACTGGAACAATCCATACGGGGTTACAAACGCCGTTTTCTCCCGATCCTCTGGGCAAACTTCCACTTGCCAATATCCACTGGCCAGGTCCAGACTTGAGAACCACTTTGCAGAACCGAGAACATCTAAGGTGTCATCTATCCGTGGTAATGGTTGTGCATCTTTTCTTGTAACTGCATTGACTTGACGAAAATCCACACAGAATCGAGTGGAGCCATCCTTCTTCTTAACAAGCACTATCGGTGAACACCAAGGGCTCTGGCTGGGCTCTATCACTTTCTTTTCCAACATAGCATCAATGAGATCCTTCACCTCCCTTCTTTGGTTGAATGGTAATCTACGAAGTGACTGTTTAATAGGTCTAGCTTCACCTGTATCAATGTGATGGAACACCTGACTAGTGTGTCCTATATCACCATCATGTAGTGATATGATACCCTTGTACTCACGTAATAGCCTTCTCAACTTATCTTTTTCTTCATCAATCAGTCCCTCAGTGCTCATCACCATCTGCTCCATTATGCTATCTGCTTTGTGTTCATGAACCACTGATATGCCAGCCACGGTGTGTTTTGCACATGTATCACCAGACTCATCCAGTGGATAAAGAGATCCGATTCTTTCATGTTTGTTGACAATAGCAGGGACAGGTGATGGGTTAAGCAGCTGTACTAACATTCTACCTGCATGAGCATACGAAATCGACCTTGCCACCAACAAACCATGTCGTTCCATGAATGTTGTACTTGGCTCTAACATCACTGCACCTGTCATGACATGCTCTTTATTTGTACCCACTGTGACCTGCATCTGAGAGTAGCCTGGAACTTCCACTGATTCGCCAAAATGTGCGTGACAGACAGCAGCTGAAGTGTGGCTCTTTTCTATTTCAAATTTCACCACTGTTTCACCAGCCACCAACACCTTCATCCCCATATCAATGTGACACCTAAAATGTGAGAGAAAATCTGCTCCTATGAGACATTCCTGTGTTAGCTGGCAAGCCACCAGAACAGAAAAGGGTTCCACTATTCCACCAATATGGAGTGGTAGAACTACCTGACCAAGTGTATCCAATCTGTCACCATTAGCAACAACAATAGGGCGATGAGCTTCTTCAAGCTGGTAGAGTTCTCCACAACTGGTGATTTCCTCCCATACATCTTGTCTGATCAATGTAACAGCAGACCCTGTATCCAACAGCATTTTAGTAGGACGACCACCTACTTTCCCCCAGATTATTATAGAGGAACTTATAGCTAGTGCTGCTTCAGGCCCCCTATTCCCATACTTACCTTTTGCTGAACCAACATACCGTTGCTCTTTCTTATTCGGGCAGTTACGCCGAATATGTCCGTGCCCTCCACACATCCAGCACACGACGTCTTTCCTCCCCTGATCCAGACGTTGCCCAGATTTTCTTGGAGTGCGTAGTTTTTCCATCTCTTCTGAAAGTTGCTGTATTTGCCGACTAAGCGCTTCAATATTTTCATCCCGTTCGTCATGACCTGTAGCCCTAACCGACTCAATACAAATAGTGGACTCACCTTTCGTTTCCGGCGTGACAGCTGACGCAGCTTCACTATGCTTCAGCTTGTGTAGCTGCTTTTGCGCCGACTCTACCGTTTCCTGTCGACACGCCAATTTCAACGCTTCATCTAGCGTTTTGGGTACTTCTTTCATGAGCAGCAATTGTACAGTAGGTGAGCGCACTCCTTTTATGAATTGATTGCGGAGTAATTCTTGGCGTTGCGTATGTGGCCATGACGGATACGCTTTATCCGCCATCCTCCTCAGATCACCCGAATATTCCAAAAGAGACTCTCCAACCTTTTGCACCCGGTTCTGGATCTTGAATTGCCACTCCAATTCATTCCCGACTGGAGCAAAATGTTGCTGCAAACAAGCACACACTGCTTTATAGTCATTTGAACAAGCCAACCCTTGTCTTGAAACAACTCGAAACGGTTCATCCTCCAGTAAAGTCAGCAATTCCTTTGTCCATAGGCCCTCTGAAATGTTAGCTTGCAAAACATACAACTCAAAACGTGACACCCACAATTCCCAATCGCCATTGGCTGGAAAACGAGGCGGTGGCCGGAGGCCCATCCTCACGACTCTTGCTATTGCCGCACTCACCGCAGTTTCCTCAGTGCCGGTGGTCGCTGCCGACATGGTGATACGAATCCCGCTTCTGACACCAGTGTAGCGTAGCAAGTAATTATAATCAAGAGAACATATTACATACAATTCAATGCTACTTAAATACTACAGCACATAAGATGCAGTTATGGTACTACAAATGCCGTGTGCAATAGACTGTCTGGCTCCAGATATGTCTGGCTCCAGGTACATTACACTTTTATGAACAACATGATGTGATGCATATTGCCATGTAATGCATTATGCAAATGGTTTGCTTGATATAATAGCACTGCAATTCAAATGAGTGATCTTCTCATGTTAAGCTTACTAAACTCAAATGATTGGCAAATTAACCTATGTGTGTGAATCCCGTTCTCCCTTTCATTGATTAATTAGGTGTATCCTTCTGAATTAAATCATAATGAGCAGCTTGATATGCAATGTCTTCCTATCCACTCATAACTTGTTGGCTGCAGTTGACACAGATTGTTTCAGAGAAACTTCATCAGATAGGACAAATAAATATGGAAATCATAAAAATTGTTGGGATCAATTTGACAATAGTAGTTTAAATGGCCTTACATGTCATTAACAGAACATGCATGTGTTTCATAAATTAATCGTTTCTACAGTTCCATCATCGCCACTGGCTGTTTCTGTGTCCAATGTTTCTGGTTCACCTAATCAACTGTCTGTTAGCTGGTCTTCACCCATACCAAAGAATGGCATCATTATTGCATACACTATATATTGCAACACCTCTGCCAGTCAGGCCTATCCGGAACAGGTCATTGGACCAAACGTGCCCACTGCCAGATCTGTAGTGAATGGGACAACGTTGGCTATTACATTCAGTACTGGACTCAACTCGTACACTCAATATGACTGCTATGTGACTGCTAACACATCAGTTGGTGAAGGAACACAATCTCCGATTATCACAACAAAAACATCAGAATCAGGTAAGCAGTTAAGGTCCCTGCAATTACTGCCACTCTGTAGTTTGATTACTATTGTAAGCAAAAGAAAGTAATAATATACACTTAATGTAACATGCAAATGATTGCTTCCTATAATAGCTGATGCTATTGAAAGGAGTGATTGTAGTAGTGCTCTTTTTATTGTAGACTGACAAAAAATGAATGGTTATTAAATTAAGCATTCATGTTGCTGAACGCCTCTTTTATGAGCGTAACGTATAGACGAATGCAGCACATGCAGACTTGATGTGTGTACACGTACATGGAGTTAAAACGACCTGCTCTCGTTGCTATATGGGCCAGTGATCAAGTGCGCGCCCATTCTTGCAGAAATTTGACGGTAACACAACTAAGCAAAAGTGTAGTTTAAATTAGACAAGCAAAAATAATCGCTATTAGAATACGAGCAGTGTACCCATGGCGAGGTATTATAGCAGGCAGTACGAGTCGCTCTAGTATTCTCTCTCGTAATGTCTTGCCAAGTGCAAACGAACTGCTCGTATTTTAATAGCGTTTATTGTTGCTTGTCTATTTGACTTATTATTCATTAACCAAAGTATTCTGGAACGCGCAACATATGTACAATGGGATCTGTAAATTGATTAGAATCTGAAGGGGTGGTGGCGAATGTTGTGGTAGTTTCATTTGGAATTGCTCAAACTGTAAGTGTATGTGCTTCATCAATCAATTTTTTCTACAGTTCCATCATCACCACTGGCTCTTTCTGTGTCCACTGTTTCTGGTTCACCTAACCAACTGTCTGCTAGCTGGTCTTCACCCATACCAAAGAATGGCATCATCATTGCATACACTATATATTGCAACACCTCTGCCAGTCAGGCCTATCCGGAACAGGTCATTGGACCAAACGTGCCCACTGCCAGATCTGTAGTGAATGGGACAACGTTGGCTGTTATGTTCAGTACTGGACTAAACCCGTACACTCGATATGACTGCTATGTGACTGCTAACACATCAGTTGGTGAAGGAATACCATCACCGGTTATGACAACAAGAACGTCAGAATCAGGTAAGCAGTTTAGATACCTTCCATTATTCAGCCTCTCTAATAAACAGACAAAAATATTTACGTGTTGTTTGATTATTTTTATGAACAACATGATGTGATGCATATTGCCATGTAATGCATTATGCAAATGGTTTGCTGCTATAATAGCGCTGCAATTCAAATGAGTGATCTTCTCATGTTAAGCTTACTAAACTCAAATGATTGGCAAATTAACCTATGTGTGTGAATCCCGTTCTCCCTTTCATTGATTAATTAGGTGTATCCTTCTGTATTAAATCATAATGAGCAGCTTGATATGCAATGTCTTCCAATCCACTCATAACTTGTTGGCTGCAGTTGACACAGATTGTTTCAGAGAAACTTCATCAGATAGGACAAATAAATATGGGAATCATAAAAAATTTTGGGATCAATTTGACAATAGTAGTTTAAATGGCCTTACATGTCATTAACAGAACATGCATGTGTTTCATAAATTAATCGTTTCAACAGTTCCATCATCGCCACTGGCTGTTTCTGTGTCCAATATTTCTGGTTCACCTAATCAACTGTCTGTTAGCTGGTCTTCACCCATACCAAAGAATGGCATCATCATTGCATACACTATATATTGCAACACCTCTGCCAGTCAGGCCTATCCGGAACAGGTCATTGGACCAAACATGCCCACTGCCAGATCTGTAGTAAATGGGACAACGTTGGCTGTTGCATTCAGTACTGGACTAAACACGTACACTCAATATGACTGCTATGTGACTGCTAACACATCAGTTGGTGAAGGAACGCCATCTCCGATTATCACAACACAAACTTCTGAATCAGGTAAGCAGTTCAGGTCCCTGCAATTACTGCCACTGTAATGCTATACACTTAATGCAACATGCAAATGGTTGCTTCCTATAATAGCTGATGCTACTGAAAGGAGTGATTGTGATAGTGATCTTGTTATTATAGACTGACAAAATATGAATGGTTGCTACATTAAGCATTTATGTAGCTGAACGCATCTTTTATGAGCGTAAGGTATAGACGGATGCAGCACATGAAGACTTGATGCGTGTACACCTACATGGAGTTAAAACGACCTGCTCTCGTTGCTCGTATATGGGCTAGTGATCAAGTGCGCGCACATTCTTGCAGATATTTGACGGTAACACAACTAAGCAAAAGTTTAGACAAGCAAATATAATCGCTATTAGAATACGAGCAGTGTACCCATGGCGAGGTATTATAGCAGGCAGTACGAATCGCTCTAGTATTCTCTCTCGTAATGTCTTGCCAAGTGCAAACGAACTGCTTGTATATTAATAGCGTTTATTCTTGCTTGTCTGTTTGATTTATTGTTCATGAACCAATGTATTCTGGAAAACACATACAATGGGATCTGTAATAATATTAGAATCTGAAGGGGTGGTGCGAAGGAATTGCTCAAACTGTAAGTGCATGTGCTTCATCAAAATTATTGTTTCTACAGTTCCTTCATCACCACGGACTCTTTCTGTGTCCACTGTTTCTGGTTCACCTAACCAACTGTCTGCTAGCTGGTCTTCACCCATACCAAAGAATGGCATCATCATTGCATACACTATATATTGCAACACCTCTGCCAGTCAGGCCTATCCTGAACAGGTCATTGGACCAAATGTGCCCACTGCCAGATCTGTAGGGAATGGGACAATGTTGGCTGTTATGTTCAGTACTGGACTAAACCCGTACACTCGATATGACTGCTATGTGACTGCTAACACATCAGTTGGTGAAGGAATACCATCACCGGTTATGACAACAAGAACGTCAGAATCAGGTAAGCAGTTTAGATACCTTCCATTATTCAGCCTCTCTTTTAACAAACAAAAATATTTACGTGTTGTTTGATTACTTTTATGAACAACATGATGTGATGCATATTGCCATGTAATGCATTATGCAAATGGTTTGCTGCTATAATAGCGCTGCAATTCAAATGAGTGATCTTCTCATGTTAAGCTTACTAAACTCAAATGATTGGTAAATTAACCTATTTGTGTGAATCCCGTTCTCCCTTTCATTGATTAATTAGGTGTATCCTTCTGTATTAAATCATAATGAGCAGCTTGATATGCAATGTCTTCCAATCCACTCATAACTTGTTGGCTGCAGTTGACACAGATTGTTTCAGAGAACCTTCATCAGATAGGACAAATAAATATGGGAATCATAAAAAATTTTGGGATCAATTTGACAATAGTAGTTTAAATGGCCTTACATGTCATTAACAGAACATGCATGTGTTTCATAAATTAATCGTTTTCAACAGTTCCATCATCGCCACTGGCTGTTTCTGTGTACAATATTTCTGGTTCACCTAATCAACTGTCTGTTAGCTGGTCTTTACCCATACCAAAGAATGGCATCATCATTGCATACACTATATATTGCAACACCTCTGCCAGTCAGGCCTATCCGGAACAGGTCATTGGACCAAACGTGCCCACTGCCAGATCTGTAGTAAATGGGACAACGTTGGCTGTTGCATTCAGTACTGGACTAAACATGTACACTCAATATGACTGCTATGTGACTGCTAACACATCAGTTGGTGAAGGAACGCCATCTCCGATTATCACAACACAAACTTCTGAATCAGGTAAGCAGTTCAGGTCCCTGCAATTACTGCCACTGTAATGCTATACACTTAATGCAACATGCAAATGGTTGCTTCCTATAATAGCTGATGCTACTGAAAGGAGTGATTGTGATAGTGATCTTGTTATTTTAGACTGACAAAATATGAATGGTTGTTACATTAAGCATTTATGTAGCTGAACGCATCTTTTATGAGCGTAAGGTATAGACGGATGCAGCACATGAAGACTTGATGCGTGTACACGTACATGGAGTTAAAACGACCTGCTCTCGTTGCTCGTATATGGGCCAGTGATCAAGTGCGCGCACATTCTTGCAGATATTTGACGGTAACACAACTAAGCAAAAGTGTAGACAAGCAAATATAATCGCTATTAGAATACGAGCAGTGTACCCCTGGCGAGGTATTATAGCAGGCAGTACGAGTCGCTCTAGTATTCTCTCTCGTAATGTCTTGCCAAGTGCAAACGAACTGCTCGTATTTTAATAGCGTTTATTGTTGCTTGTCTATTTGACTTATTATTCATTAACCAAAGTATTCTGGAACGCGCAACATATGTACAATGGGATCTGTTAATTGATTAGAATCTGAAGGGGTGGTGGCGAATGTTGTGGTAGTTTCATTTGGAGTTGCTCAAACTGTAAGTGTATGTGCTTCATCAATCAATTTTTTCTACAGTTCCATCATCACCACTGGCTCTTTCTGTGTCCACTGTTTCTGGTTCACCTAACCAACTGTCTGCTAGCTGGTCTTCACCCATACCAAAGAATGGCATCATCATTGCATACACTATATATTGCAACACCTCTGCCAGTCAGGCCTATCCGGAACAGGTCATTGGACCAAATGTGCCCACTGCCAGATCTGTAGTGAATGGGACAATGTTGGCTGTTATGTTCAGTACTGGACTAAACCCGTACACTCGATATGACTGCTATGTGACTGCTAACACATCATTTGGTGAAGGAACACCATCACCGGTTATAACCACAAGAACTTCAGAATCAGGTAAGCAGTTCGGGTACCTTCAAATACTGCCACTTGTATAGATCAGACATCAAGTCAACAGCAATGGCATCAAATCTATATCTGTGTTGTTTGATTACTATTGTCAACAAAATGATATGTTACTGTATGCTCGAAATGCAATGTGCAAATGGTATGTTTCCTATATCGCTGCTGCTCTTCAAAGGTGTGATTTTGATATTGGTCTTATTATTTTAGACTGATTTAAAACAAAGAGTTATAAAATTAAGCATTTGTAAGATTCCATATTACCTTTTCACACATTAAACAACTGTTTGTGGTATTGCATCATTATGAGAAGATTGGTACACAATATCTTCCAATCCACATTAAACTTATTGCCTGCAGTTGGCACGAATAGTTTCAAAACAACTTCCTTAGATTGGGTAAGAATGAAGTGGTTTAGGGTTACCACCTACCCTAATTTAATCTCAACGTCACTGTACTAATTTTAATGAGCTTACACGACATGAACTGTAAACAGCATGTGTTTCATTGAAAAAATTGTATCTACAGTTCCATCATCACCACTGGCTGTTTCTGTGTCCACTATTTCTGGTTCACCTAATCAACTGTCTGCTAGCTGGTCTTCACCCATACCAACGAATGGCATCATCATTGCATACACTATATATTGCAACACCTCTGCCAGTCAGGCCTATTCTTAACAGATCATTGGACCAAACGTACCCACTGCCAGATCTTTTGTAAATGGGACAACGTTGGCTGTTACATTCAGAACTGGACTAAACCCGTACACTCGATATGACTGCTATGTGACTGCTAACACATCAGTTGGTGAAGGAATACCATCACCGGTTATGACAACAAGAACGTCAGAATCAGGTAAGCAGTTTAGATACCTTCCATTATTCAGCCTCTCTTTTAACAACAAAAATATTTACGTGTTGTTTGATTACTTTTATGAACAACATGATGTGATGCATATTGCCATGTAATGCATTATGCAAATGGTTTGCTTGATATAATAGCGCTGCATTTCAAATGAGTGATCTTCTCATGTTAAGCTTACTAAACTCAAATGATTGGCAAATTAACCTATGTGTGTGAATCCCGTTCTCCCTTTCATTGATTAATTAGGTGTATCCTTCTGTATTAAATCATAATGAGCAGCTTGATATGCAATGTCTTCCTATCCACTCATAACTTGTTGGCTGCAGTTGACACAGATTGTTTCAGAGAAACTTCATCAGATAGGACAAATGAATATGGAAATCATAAAAATTGTTGGGATCAATTTGACAATAGTAGTTTAAATGGCCTTACATGTCATTAACAGAACATGCATGTGTTTCATAAATTAATCGTTTCTACAGTTCCATCATCGCCACTGGCTGTTTCTGTGTCCAATGTTTCTGGTTCACCTAATCAACTGTCTGTTAGCTGGTCTTCACCCATACCAAAGAATGGCATCATTATTGCATACACTATATATTGCAACACCTCTGCCAGTCAGGCCTATCCGGAACAGGTCATTGGAACAAACATGCCCACTGCCAGATCTGTAGTAAATGGGACAACGTTGGCTGTTGCATTCAGTACTGGACTAAACACGTACACTCAATATGACTGCTATGTGACTGCTAACACATCAGTTGGTGAAGGAACGCCATCTCCGATTATCACAACACAAACTTCTGAATCAGGTAAGCAGTTCAGGTCCCTGCAATTACTGCCACTGTAATGCTATACACTTAATGCAACATGCAAATGGTTGCTTCCTATAATAGCTGATGCTACTGAAAGGAGTGATTGTGATAGTGATCTTGTTATTATAGACTGACAAAATATGAATGGTTGTTACATTAAGCATTTATGTAGCTGAATGCATCTTTTATGAGCGTAAGGTATAGACGGATGCAGCACATGAAGACTTGATGCGTGTACACGTACATGGAGTTAAAACGACCTGCTCTCGTTGCTCGTATATGGGCCAGTATCAAGTGCGCGCACATTCTTGCAGATATTTGACGGTAACACAACTAAGCAAAAGTGTAGACAAGCAAATATAATCGCTATTAGAATACGAGCAGTGTACCCATGGCGAGGTATTATAGCAGGCAGTACGAATCGCTCTAGTATTCTCTCTCGTAATGTCTTGCCAAGTGCAAACGAACTGCTTGTGTATTAATAGCGTTTATTCTTGCTTGTCTGTTTCATTTATTGTTCATGAACCAATGTATTCTGGAAAACACATACAATGGGATCTGTAATGATATTAGAATCTGAAGGGGTGGTGCGAAGGAATTGCTCAAACTGTAAGTAAGTGCATGTGCTTCATCAAAATTATTGTTTCTACAGTTCCTTCATCACCACGGACTCTTTCTGTGTCCACTGTTTCTGGTTCACCTAACCAACTGTCTGCTAGCTGGTCTTCACCCATACCAAAGAATGGCGTCATCATTGCATACACTATATATTGCAACACCTCTGCCAGTCAGGCCTATCCGGAACAGGTCATTGGACCAAATGTGCCCACTGCCAGATCTGTAGTGAATGGGACAATGTTGGCTGTTATGTTCAGTACTGGACTAAACCCGTACACTCGATATGACTGCTATGTGACTGCTAACACATCATTTGGTGAAGGAACACCATCACCGGTTATAACCACAAGAACTTCAGAATCAGGTAAGCAGTTCGGGTACCTTCAAATACTGCCACTTGTATAGATCAGACGTCAAGTCAACAGCAATGGCATCAAATCTATATCTGTGTTGTTTGATTACTATTGTCAACAAAATGATATGTTACTGTATGCTCGAAATGCAATGTGCAAATGGTATGTTTCCTATATCGCTGCTGCTCTTCAAAGGTGTGATTTTGATCTTGGTCTTATTATTTTAGACTGATTTAAAACAAAGAGTTATAAAATTAAGCATTTGTAAGATTCCATATTACCTTTTCACACATTAAACAACTGTTTGTGGTATTGCATCATTATGAGAAGATTGGTACACAATATCTTCCAATCCACATTAAACTTATTGCCTGCAGTTGGCACGAATAGTTTCAAAACAACTTCCTAAGATGGGGTAAAAATGAAGTGGTTTAGGGTTACCACCTACCCTAATTTAATCTCAACGTCACTGTACTAATTTTAATGAGCTTACATGACATGAACTGTAAACAGCATGTGCTTCATTGAAAGAATTGTATCTACAGTTCCATCGTCGCCACTGGCTGTTTCTGTGTCCACTATTTCTGGTTCACCTAATCAACTGTCTGCTAGCTGGTCTTCACCCATACCAACGAATGGCATCATCATTGCATACACTATATATTGCAACACCTCTGCTAGTCAGGCCTATCCGGAACAGGTCATTGGACCAAATGTGCCCACTGCCAGATCTGTAGTAAATGGGACAACAATGGATGTTATATTCAGTACTGGACTAAACCCGTTCACTCAATATGACTGCTATGTGACTACTAACACTTCAGTTGGTGAAGGAACACCATCTCCGATTATCACAACACGAACTTCAGAATCAGGTAAGCAGTTCAGGTCTCTGCAATTACTGCTACTCTGTAGTTGATTACTATTGTAAACAAAATGAAGTAATGTTATACACTTAATGTTAGCTCGTCGCCTACTTGTAGGCGTCTTAACCTACGCGTAGGCGTTCGCGTATCGCAACGTTTGGAAAATAACTACAGCCCTGCTGTAAATATTACAGCGAATTGAAATGCATTTTTGAGTAAATGTATGATAGCAGCGTAAAATGTACGCAAAGAATTCATGTCAAACACATAGTTTGAATCAGGTAATTAAATTGCTTTCTGGCTCAAAGCGCGATCGCAACTTGGTCAATGTGAAAAGCCAGGCACGATGTAAATCCAGGCTTTATACTTCCAGGGTTACAAATAGGAACGATCTCCTCATGTAGCTGCGTGCACTCGTCGCAATAATATGCTGTCTTTCTTTCACAGCAGACGCTACACTTCCGTTGCACACTAGGTACACGGCCATTGTGTGAGGTGCCTTCTTCATCCTGCTCCAGTCGCTGACGCTTGTATTGAAACACTGGACACTAGTTTTTAGAGTGTGGCTGCTCATTATCTTTGCAACTACTGTCTGCAATGGCTGTTCAGTGGGCGCTACAGGCATGTGTTTCCGAAGACGTGCGGAAGGTCCAATGTCGTGGAACGACGATTTATAGGTAAGTAGCTGCAAAGATAGGCGCTCTGTAAACTCTCTGTGGGAAAGAATGGGAGCAAGAGGATGAAAATACCGGAAGGCAAGATATTCATCAGACTCGCACATGCCGAAGATAGTAGCAAAATTGCGATGCCACCACGTTTGCGTTTTCCAATGACGCTCCAACTCAAGGCCCCCCTGGCGTAGATGGTTATGCACATCAATAGCATTTGCGTTGTCAAAATATGCCTCCACAACTGCTGGCCTCTTTACTTCTTTATAGAAAACAACACATGGTGCACTTGTTCTGTCTTCTGGTGTGGATTGACGAAAGCGCTTCTTGTAGGCAGGGCAGAGAGCTTCAGTCGTCCTGCTGGTACTAGAAATGAACATTTTCAGTTTCTTGTCATTCCATCCCACAGCCATACTGCTTTCCATCAATATTGGCCTGGAGCACACAATGGTCACCCCTATTTGTGTAAGGATATTTCTGAAGCCATGCTTTCGGAAATCGCTTGTGAGCAGTCTTCACTAAGCCAATGAAACGAAGACCACGATGTTTGTGGAGTGCTTCTGCTGTCTTCAATGAAGCAAATGCTAAGTTGGCAACAACCGTACGATCAGATCCACTCCAGTATCTGGTCAACCGTAAAAGTGATGATGTGCCAGAGCCATAATCCTTTGCATACTCTTTTCCTTGCATTGGAACCTTCCCTTCCTGGATCTCAAGTTGCAGCATGATCTTGGTCTCCCCACAGGACAGTGTGCGATATTCAGTTCCAACCCCTTCTGGTTTCCTGGCAATTTTAGTTACATGTGGTAGCCCTACAACAGCATCATCTACCTTAGCAGCCAATCCTCGCCAACTTCCCATACTCTCGTCAGCACACAATGTTACACCAGGTGAGATGCCCCCTCTGCGATTCCTATTAAAAGAATCCACTGCACTTCGAATGGGCAACCACGGATCATCTGCTAACTCTTCATCGGTGTACACACACAGCTTCAAGTTCCGAAGTATTCTTTCGAAATCAATGCAGGCCATATACCTCCCAAGAGCAGGGGCAGGGAATGGCCCATTTGATTCTGTTTTCCACATATCCCTTCGCTCACCCCCTGAAGCCAGAGTCATTGCAAGGAGAATGCCAAAGAGCTGCTCATAATCAAGAGGTTTCTGTGCCATTTCAGTATGCAGGTTGGTGGCTTCGATGATGTTGCGCATGAGATCTGCAGGCATCGTCATTTTCCAAAAATCCAGCTCCGTGGACCTCTCGTGCAATGGATGGTATAATGCAGCCTTGCGCTGATATGCTGGCCCAACAGTTACGTCACCCATTTTACGCCACTCAACACCATCGAGTACTACTCTATCGTCATCGCCATTTGACTCTGCTGCCGTGTCTCGATTGTCCCAGTTGGTCCTTCTGCATCACGCACCATGCGGGCATAAACAAAGAGATGTATTTGATAATGAACCGCAACGGATATTGAAAAGGGGGAGTCTTACCTTTCTGAAACGTCGCTTGCTCGACGGGATGCTCCATCTTCATCTACTTCGCGCATTTCGTCATTGTCACTGGTGCTGCTTTCATCGGAGGAAGTATTGGAGCTGCAGGAGTCTTCTTCCTCTTGTGAAACAGCCCTGATGGACGTTGAAGGGGGCGTAATTAAATGCCTTTGTTCCAGCTCCAACGTTCTAGCTGAAAAACGCTCCAAAACACCACCATTCAGCTTTACAATCCATTTTCTTGCCCGTCCTACTCCTTCCGACGCTTGCACGACTCCTTTTTGTGTGGAAAACTTGTCTCTCAAAACCCGCACTTCGCTACCAACTTTTATGCCCTTCGCCATTGAAAGCATGCACGCCACGATTCGGTTTAGAAACGAGAATGAAATAACTTTTAATAGAAAGAGCAATGTTTCAGCTTTGCATAGTATCAATTTGCAAATTTTTATATCACGAAAAAGTACCTTAGCATTATACAAAAGAACGCCTACAGGTAGGCTTAAATTGCGTTTTTCGCCTACACGTAGGCGCGTGATCGATCTATCATTAATGCAATATGCAAATTGTTGCTTCCTATAATAGCTGATCCTATTGAAAGGAGTGATTGTGATAGTGATCTTGTTATTTTAAACTGACAAAAACTGAATGATTGTTACATTAAGCATTTATGTAGCTGAACACATATTTTATGAGCGTAACGCATAGGCGAATGCAGCACATGCAGATTTGATGCGTGTACACGTAAATGGAGTTAAAACGTCCTACTCTCGTTGCTCGTGCATGGGCCAGTGATCAAGTGCACACACATTCTTGCAGGTAACACAACTAAGCAAAAGTGTAGTTTAAATTTGACAACAAAAATAATTGCTATTATAATACGAGCAGTGTACCCATGGCAGGTTATTATTGCCGCCAGTACGAGTATTCTTTGCCGTAATGTCTTGACAAGTGCGCTCGTATTTTAATAGCGTTTATTGTTGCTTGTCTGTTTGACTTCTTATTCATGAACCAAAGTATTCCGGAAAACGCCACATAAATACAATGGGATCTGTAAAATGAGTGGAATCTGAAGGGGTAGTGGTGAATGTTGTGCTAGTTTCATTTGGAATTGCTCAAACTGTAAGTGCATGTGCTTCATTGTTTCTACAGTTCCATCATCGCCACTGGCTGTTTCTGTGTCCAATGTTTCTGGTTCACCTAATCAACTGTCTGCTAGCTGGTCTTCACCTATACCAAGGAATGGCATCATCATTGCATATACTATATATTGCAACACCTCTGCCAGTCAGGTCTATCCGGAACAGGTCATTGGACCAAATGTGCCCACTGCCAGATCTGTAGTGAATGGATCAACATTGCCTGTTACATTCAGTACTGGACTAAATCCGTACACTCAGTATGACTGCTTTGTGACTGCTAACACTTCGGTTGGTGAAGGAACACCAGCTCCGGTTATAACAACAAGAACTTCAGAATCTGGTAAGCAGTTTAGGCACCTTAAAATACTGCCACTTGTATAGAACAGACATCAAATCAGCTTTAAGTCAGCAGCAATGGCATCTAATCAATATCTGTGTTGTTAGATTACTATTGTAAACAAAACGATATGTTGCAGTATGCTCGTAATGCAACATGCAAACGGTATGTTTCCTATTATAGCTGCTGCTATTCAAAGGTGTGATTTTGATCTTGGTCTAGTGATTTTAGACTGATTAAAAACAAAGAGTTGTTTAATTAAGGATTTGTTAGATTCCATATTACCTTTTCACAGATTAAACACATATTTTCTGTTCGTGGTATTGCATTATTATGAGAGGCTTGGTACACAATATCTTCCAATCCACATTAAACTTTTTGCCTGCAGTTGGCACGAATAGTTTCAAAACAACTTCCTAAGATTGGATAAAAATGAAGTGGTTTAGGGTTACCACCTACCATAATTTAATCTCAACGTCACTGTACTAATTTTAATGAGCTTACATGACATTCACTGTAAACCGCATGTGCTTCATTGAAAACATTGTATCTACAGTTCCATCATCGCCACTTGTTGTTTCTGTGTCCACTATTTCTGGTTCACCTAACCAACTGTCTGCTAGCTTGTCTTCACCTAGACCAAGGAATGGCATCATCATTGCATACACTATATATTGCAACTCCTCTGCCAGTCAGGCCTATCCGGAACAGGTAACTAGACCAAATGTGCCCACTGCCAGGTCTGTAGTAAATAGGACAACAATGGCTGTTATATTTAGTACTGGACTAAACCCATACTTTCAATATCACTGCTAACACTCTCTCTTCATTACGCTGTAATTAGACTCCTATCTCGACAATGTGCGACTGGCATAGCCAATTACAAGTACTTCTTACTCTAATACAGCACCTAGTCCCACACCACTTGCATCCGTCTGCAAGACCATTGTACCTGCTTGCCAATCAAAATGATGAACTGCCAGGACAGGAGCTTCAGTTAACCAATATCTTTATAGACTCAAATACGTTGTTGCACTCCGCTGTCCACTGAAACTCAGCGTTGTGTGTTAACTGATGGAGTGGGGCAGCAAGGTTGGCAAAACAATTAACGTTTCGCCAGTATAATGAAGCAAGCCACAGAAACTGTCGTAAATCTCCTGCATCTACTGGTTTGGGACATTCTGTTACTGCCCGAATCTTGCTGCCATCAGGAGTCATTCCATTTCCTAGGTATGTCACTTGTGACATTCCAGTTTGACACTTGACACCCCGGAGTGTTTATCCAGCTTGTCTCAGTCGTTTGAATGCCTCCTGTAAGTGAACTTTACGTTACTTTTCACTTTCAGAGTGAATTAAAACATCATCAATGTATGTTGAGACAAACGGAAGACCTCGCATGATGATATTCATTAGATGTTGAAATGAACTTGGGGCTACTCTTAACCCAATAGGCAAAACTGAAACAATTGCATCCCTAAACCTGGGCAGAAAGCAGTTTTCTCCTGGTCTACACGATCTACTGGAACTTGCCAGTAGCCACTCTGCAGGTCTAATTTGCTAAAGATCACTGAACCAGAAAGGCGATCCTGGACTTCATCCACAAGAGGCAATGGATAAGCATCTTTGTGGGTTCGTTTATTCAGTTCCTGATAATCCACGCAGAGATGTAATTCCCCAGTTTCTTCTTCACATAGACAGCTGGTGCCATCTATGAACTGCTACCCTCAACTATAATTCCTTTCTGGAGCATGTGCTGAATCTGGCTTTCAACTTCTGTTCTAAAGTGTGCCGGAATTCTTCTAGATGGAACTCTAACTGGTGGTCCATTGGTGGTGATTTTGTGGCACATGATGTTAGTTGTACCAGGTGTCATGATGAATAGATCTTTGAACTCTTGTACTGTAGAGTTGAAGCAAGGTTTAATCAACTCTGGAAGTTCAAAATTTGCATGGTCAGCAAATGTGGGGATGGTACACCCCTCAATTTTCATCTACCACCGATAGAGCAGCAAAGAATTTTGACCTCCTTTGCTTCTCAGCTTCCAGGTCGGGTGCTAACTCTAAAGGAATGTAGTGGCTCTTTTGTTGGTTCTGGGTACTCCTTTCCTTTCTTGGAGTGACAGTCACTGGGGTCGTTGTGAAGTCTAAAACAAGACCTTTATCCTGTAGAAAATCAACTCCTAGGATGGCAGGAGTGATAAGGTCTTTAACCACAACAAAGTAGTGCTTCGTCTCAGTGTTTCCCAACACCACAGTAGCTTCAACATAGTCCACTATTGGCAGTGACTCTCCACTGGCTGTCACTAATTTTAGCTGACGTAGGAGTGAGACAGATGAACCAGAGTTGAGCATTATTTCAGTAGATACTCCAGCTATTTTACCTTTCATTATCGACACCTCACTCCTAATTGAAGCTACAGTGACACAATCTGGTGGGCTTACTGTTGTGCAGAATGACTGTTGCCCCCTGCAATCATCCCATTGGGGTTTCCCTGATTGAATCTGCTACAACAGTAACGACGAATGCGCCCAAATTTTCCGCATTTGAAACACTGGACAAACCTTGTGTGCTCAACACTGCGCCTGCTCCCAACTGTATTTTGATGTTTCAGTGCTGCTAATTGCTTTGTAAGGGCAAGGACTGGGCCTTGAAGTTCTGCTATAATGCAATCATGCTGAGACCGCAACTGGTTGCTCCTCTTCCAATGACATCAACAGTTTAGCACATTCAAGTGTGGATGTCAATTCTTTAGCATCTCCTGTAGCGCGAAGCTGTCTGCTAACTGCATTAGGCAAGCCAGCTAAGAATTGGTGCAACAATAGTTGCTCGCGAGCACGAGCTTCGAGCTCTGGCATTGCTTGATCCAACAGTTGTTTTAGTTCGTGAAGGAAAAGAGACAATGCTTCACCCGGAACCATGCAACTTTCTTTGATGGAACTGCTCTAGCGAAGTGATACTAGTTGATACCATAGGGGTGGTGAGCTTTTTCTTGACAATACCGTAGTTCTTACTTTCGTTATCGCTGAGATAAGCCACGTGGCGAGGGCCTCTCCCTCTAAAAGAGTCGGCAACTTCACAGCCCTCACCTTCTCATCCCAGCAGTTGGCATCACTACAAATGTCAAAACGCGTAAACCATTCTCGTACATTTCCCGATGCAAAAGGCTTACGAAGACTTGTGTGAGTCGAAGATGCCATTCTGTGCTACCAATGTAATATTAGCTCTGAATCAAATCTATTATCCTCACGTGCTCCCCGATTACATCATACACCCAATATTAACCAATACACGTGTACTACAATTGTTTTATGGACAATCACCTACCCTATTTAGTCCCAATGCGAAAATAATAATTTCAATGAGCTTCATGTCATTAACTGAATGTGCATGTGCTTCAATAAAATAATTCTTTCTACAGTTCCATCATCACCACTGGCTCTTTCTGTGTCCACTGTTTCTGGTTCACCTAACCAACTGTCTGCTAGCTGGTCTTCACCCATACCAAAGAATGGCATCATCATTGCATACACTATATATTGCAACACCTCTGCCAGTCAGGCCTATCCAGAACTGGTCATTGGACCAAATGTGCCCACTGCCAGATCTGTAGTAAATGGGACAACGTTGGCTGCAATATTCTGTACTGAACTAAACCCATACATTCAATATGAATGCTATGTGACTGCTAACACATCAGTTGGTGAAGGAATACTATCACCGGTTATAACAACAAGAACTTCAGAATCTGGTAAGCAGTTTAGGTACCTGCCATTATGCAGCCTCTCTAATTAAAATTAAAATATATCTGTGTTGTTAGATTACTTTTGTGATCAACATAAAGCAGTTTAGGTACCTTCAAATACTGCCACTAGTATAGAAAGGACATCAAAACATCGTTAAGTCAACCGCAATTGCATCAAGTCTATATCTGTGTTGTTCGATTACTGTTGTAAACAAAATGATATGGGAAAGTTTCCGAGAAAAGGGACCTAGCGTGTATTATAAAAAAGCATAATAAAAATGCCTTACGTTTGAAATGCTATAACTTCCGAAGGGTTAACGCTATCGTCTTCCTATTTTCAGCACTTCATACTACACCATTTCTCTGTGGTAAAATTCATTTTGGGGTCTTGAACATGCTCCATGCCAGTATCGCGATGTCCGATACCCCAAGGGGTTCAAACCCGCCATAACTTTCTGTAGGAGTAATCAAATCGCTTCAAATTCGGTTTGTAGGTATATCTATCTATTTGTTCTGTTCGTTAATTTTTATGCAATCCGTTACGGAGATACAGTTGAGCAAACTACGTGCATATTTTCGCGCTCGTTTCGCGCCAATGATTTGGGCAAATTGCAATGTATGGGGAGGCGGGGATTATTACATTGGCGCGAATCAAGCGGGAAAACGTGCACGTAGTTTATTCAACTGTATCTCCGTAACAGATGGCATAAAAATTAACGAACAGAACAAATCGATAGGTATAGGACCTCTCTACCTACATACCGAATTTGAAGCGATTTCATTACTCCTACAGAAAGTTATGGTGGGTTTGAACCCGGTAGGGTATCGAACGTTGCAATACTGGCAAGGAGCAAGTGCAAGATCCCAAAAAGTATTTTACCATAGAGAAATGGTGTAATATGAAGTGCTGAAAATAGGAAGACGATAGCTTAACCCTTCGGAAGTTATAGCATTTCAAACGTAAGGCATTTTTATTATGCTTTTTTATAATACACGCTAGGTGCCTTTTCTCGGAAACTTTCCCATATGTTGCAGATAGCTCGTAACGCAGCATGCAAATTGTTTGCTTCCTATAATAGCTGCCCCTATTCAAAGGTGTGATTTTGATATTGGTCAAGTTATTTTAGACTGATTAAAAACGAAGAGTTGTTAAATTAAGCATTTGTGTGAATCCAAATCACCTTTTCACAGATTAAAATGATACATCCTGTGCGTAGTATTGCATCATTATGAGAAGCTTGGTACACGATATCTTCCAATCCACATGAAACTTATTGCCTGCTGTTGGCATGCATGGTTTCAAAACTCCTTCCTTACATTGGGTAATACTCACTTACCCTAATTTAATCTCAACATCACTTTACTAATTTTAACGAGCTTACATGATGACAGTAACTGTAAACAGCATGTGCTTCAATAAAATAATTGTTCCTGCAGTTCCATCATCGCCACTGGCTCTTTCTGTGTCCACTGTTTCTGGTTCACCTAACCAACTGTCTGCTAGCTGGTCTTCACCCATACCAAAGAATGGCATCATCATTGCATACACTATATATTGCAACACCTCTGCCAGTCAGGCCTATCCGGAACAGGTCATTGGACCAAATGTGCCCACTGTCAGATCTGTAGTAAATGGGACAACAATGGCTGTTATATTCAGTACTGGACTAAACCCGTACACTCAATTTGTCTGCTATGTGACTGCTAACACATCGGTTGGTGAAGGAACACCATCACCGATTATCACAACACGAACTTCAGAATCAGGTAAGCATTTCAGGTCCCTGCAATTACTGCCACTTTGTAATTTGATTACTATTGTAAACACGATGAAGTAATGCTATACACTTAATGCAACATGCAAATGGTTGCTTCCTATAATAGCTGCTGCTATTGAAAGAAGTGATTGTGGTAGTGATCTTATTATTTTAGACGAAACAATATATCACTGGACAACAGAGATTTTGCTTCTTGGACACTCTTGGGTGTATCTTCTAGATACGAAAATCACCTTCTAATTAACCTATTACGTACCGTTTTTTTTTAAATCTTAATTTGTTTGCGATTTCTTGTCATATTGTAAGTCTATATTTTTCGCTCATGTTATACGTAGCTCAGGCATGTCCAGGCATGTAATCAGGGCAGGTTGCGTAACTTTGTGGAACTGATACAGCTTGGGCATGCCTAGGCTGGATAGATGCTGCCTGAAAAGGCTATTAAAGCAGCGCGCATACGCAGATGATAGCCTACATATTACGTTGATATCAGTTTGTATGTATTTTATTGCAACTGTTTCAAATCATAGCATTCTCTAATGTAAGTTACGTTAAAAGTAAGCCAGTTATAGACTTAGGACGATTGGTGACAGCAGAAATGTCTTGCCAATGTCGCAACAGCCATGATACGTTCTGCTACATTTGTGGCGAGTACACGCTTAAGCCTCAAAGACACACAATGACTGGACTTGTAAAGAAAGCATATGAACTGTACTTTGGCTGTAAGATTGGTGATCAGGACAAGGCCTGGGCTCCTCACATTTGTTGTGCAAGATGTGCTGTCAATCTTAGAGCTTGGCTCAGAGGTACTCAGAAGGCAATGCCGTTTGCTGTCCCGATGATATGGCGAGAGCAGAAGGATCACGTAATGGACTGTTACTTTTGCCTGACTAATGTTTCTGGTTTTTTTGCTAAAAATTAAGAAATCAATTGAATACCCAATTCTGCCTTCAGCCATAAGACAAGTGCCACATGACGACAGTCTTCTGATACCAGAGCCACCAAAGAAAATGGAGCTTAGATGAAACAGATGAAGATGCTGCAATGCACCACCTGAGCACGGACAGTGACATTGATCCGGATTTTGAACCACACATGTCTGGTGAACCTCATCTAATAGCACAGTCCGAATTAAACGACCTGGTTAGGGACTTAGGTTAGTCAAAAGCAAAAGCAGAACTACTGAGTTCAAGACTGCAAGGATGGTGTTTGCTGTCAATAGATACAAAATTTTCTGTCTTTCAAAGCCGCCAAGATGATTTAACAAAGCTTTTTACACAGACTGACAACATGGTTTCTGTACTGACATTGAAAGGTTGTTCACATCCTTGGGTTGCGAGTTTGACCCACAAGAATAGCGTCTATTGATTCATCAGTGTTAAGCTTCAAGGCTATCTTGTTCACAATGGCAATGTCCACCCTTCAATACCTGCTGGCTATGGTGCACACATGAAAGAAACATATGAAAACATGGAACTGTTGTTGAAGCACATCCAGTACACTAAGTACAACTGGAACATCTGTGGAGATCTAAAGGTAGTGGCTCTGCTACTTGGAATGCAGCTCGGATATACCAAGTACTGTTGTTACATTTGTGAATGGGACAGCCGTGATAAAGCGTCACATTACATTAAAAAGGACTGGCCACTCCGTACGAATTTGGTTCCAGGACAGAAAAACGTGGCACATGAACCACTTGTTGATCCGACAAAGATATTTTTGCCTCCTCTTCACATAAAACTGGGACTAATGAAAAATTTCATGAAAGCGATGAACAAGGAAGGTGAAAGTTTTCGTTATTTGGAGACAAATGTTTCCAAGAATAACTGATGCCAAGATTAAAGAAGGTATTTTCATTAGGCCACATATCTGACACGTCAATGACAAGCGGTTCGAAGATCTGTTGGTGGGGCCAGAGAAAATCGCCTGGAATGCATTCAAGGATGTCGTTGAGAATTTTCTTGGCAACCACAGTGCACCAAACTGCATTAAGCTGATTGACTTAATGCATACAAAACCATGAAGTGCAACATGTCTAGGAAGATTCATTTCCTGCATTCGCACTTGGACTTCTACCCCACAAATCTTGGAGAAGTCAGTGACGAACGTGGTGAAAGGTTTCACCAGGACATTGCCATAATGGAAAAACGGTATCAGGGCAACAGGAATCCATCAATGCTGGCAGACTATTGTTGGACATTGCAATGAGATGGACCGGACACAGAGTACAAACAAAAATCAGGAGCAAAACACTTTTAGTCCCATTAAACTTATTCAGCGTGTCAGAAACTTTATGCGATTAAACACGTTGTAGTCATTGAAACTTAATTTCATGTTTCTCAAATCCTTACGGTCAATCTGAAACTATATTTGTGTTCACTTCGAAGAGGGCTATCATAATCACCAATATCCTTTCAGGAAGCAAAACTTTGTTGTCCAGTGATATGAATGGTTGTTAAATTAAGCATTTTTGTAGCAGAACACATGTTTTACTCGCAACGTATAGACACTTGATGCATGTATATGTACAAGGAGCTTAAACGACTTGCTCTCATTGCTCATATATGGGACAGTGTTCTAGTGCTCACGCGTGCATGCAGATGTTTAACGGTAGCACAACTAAATGAAAGTGTAGTTTAAATTAGAAAAGCAACAATATACGCTATTAAAATATAAGCAGTGTACACGAGGCAGGGAATTACAGCAGCGAATACAAGTCGCTCTCGTTATCTCTCCCGTAATGTCCCACCAAGTGCATATGAACTGCTCTTAGCGTTTATTGTTGCTTGTCTAATTGACTTATTATTATTCATGAACCAAAGTATTCTGAAAATGAATTTGTACACGCAACATATATGCAATGCATGGGATCTGTAAAATAATGAAAATCTGAAGGGTTGGTGGCAAACGTTGTGCTAGTTTCATTTGGAATTGCTCTAACTGTAAGTGCATCAGCTTCATTAAAGTAATTGTTTCTACAGTTCCATCATCACCACTGGCTCTTTCTGTGTCTACTGTTTCTGCTTCACCTAATCAACTATCTGCTAGCTGGTCTTCACCCATACCAAAGAATGGCATCATCATTGCATACACTATATATTGCAACACCTCTGCCAGTCAGGCCTATCCTGAACAGGTCATTGGACTAAATGTACCCACTGCCAGATCTGTATCAAATGGGACAACGTTGGCTGTTTCATTCAGTACTAGGCTAAACCCATTCACTCAATATGGCTGCTATGTGACTGCTAACACATCAGTTGGTGAAGGAACACCATCACCGGTTATAACAACAAGAACTTCAGAATCAGGTAAGCAGTTTAGGTACCTTCTATTACTGCCTCTCTAATTGTATCAAATATTTATCTGTGTTGTTTGGTTACTTTTGTGAACAACATGATGTGATGTATATTGCACGTGCATGCAATGCAATGTGCAAATGGTTTGCTGCAATCAAATGAGCGATCTTGTTATTTTAGACTTACTAAACACAAATAATTGGTAATTAACTGTTTGCGTGAATCCATATCAGCATTTCACAGATTAAATAGGTATATCCTGCTCCTGTATTACAACATAATGAGCAGCTTTATACACAAATGTCTTCCAGTTCTGAAGAACTTCCTTAGATTGGGCAAAATAAATAATGGAATCAAAATTGTTTTAGGGACATTCACCTTCCCTATTTAGTCTCAATGTGACAATAATAATTTCAACGAGCTTACATGCCATTAACTGTATGTGCATGTACTTCATCAAAATAATTGTTTCTATAGTTCCATCATCACCACTGGCTCTTTCTGTGTCTACTGTTTCTGGTTCACCTAACCAACTGTCTGCTAGCTGGTCTTCACCCATACCAAAGAATGGCATCATCATTGCATACACTGTGTATTGCAACACCTCAGCCAGTCAGGCCTATCCTGAACAGGTCATTGGACCAAATGTGCCCACTGCCAGATCTGTAATGAATGGGACAACGTTGGCTGTTACATTCAGTACTGGACTAAACTCATACACTCAATATGACTGCTATGTGACTGCTAACACATCAGTTGGTGAAGGAACACCATCACCTATTATCACAACACGAACATTACAATCATGTGAGCAGTTCAGGTCCCTGCAATTACAGCCAATTTTTAGTTTGATTGCTATTGTCAACAAATGGTGTGATGCTATGCACTTAATGCAACTTGTAAATGGTTGCTTCCTATAAAAGCTACTGCTAATGAAAGAAGTGATTGTAATCGTCATTTAATGAATGGTTATTAAATTAAGCATTTGTGTGAATCCTTATCACCTTTCCACAGGTTAAATAGATATATCCTGCTCAAGATATTTAATAATTATGAGAAGCTTGATATACGATGTTTTCCAATCCACACAAAACTTGTTGCCTGCAGTAGACCCTGGTAGCTCCAGGATAAACTCCTTATTAGGGGGAAAAAGAAGGGAATCGAATTGGTTTAGGGTCATTCACCTACACTATTTTAATCTCCACGTTACCGTAATAATTTTAATGGGCTTACATGTCATTAAGTGTAAGTGCATTTGCTCCATACCCGCCCTCTTGCACTTAGAATACCCGCCAATAAGATCCCGTATAAATGTCCCGCCCAGTGCATACGCACTGCCCGTATTTTAATAGCGTATATTGTTGCTTGTCTAATTGACTTATTATTATTCATGAACCACAGTATTCTGAAAATGAGATTGTACATGCAACATATATACAATGGGATCTGTAAAATAATTAGTTTCTTAAGGGGTGGTGGCGAATGTTGTACTAGTTTCATTTGGAATTGCTCTAACTTTAAGTGCATGTGCTTGATCAAAATAATTGTTTCTACAGTTCCATCACCACCACTGGCTCTTTCTGTGTCCACTGTTTCTGGTTCACCTAACCAACTGTCTGCTAGCTGGTCTTCACCTGTACCAAAGAATGGCATCATCATTGGATACACTATATACTGCAACACTTCTGCCAGTCAGGCCTATCCTGAACAGGTCATTGGACCAAATGTACCCACTATCAGATCTGTAGTAAATGGAACAACATTGGCTGTTACATTCAGTACTAGACTAAGCCCATATACTCAATATGACTGCTATGTGACAGCTAACACATCGGTTGGTGAAGGAACACCATCACCGATTATCACAGCAAGAACTTCAGAATCAGGTAGGCAGTTTAGGTACCTGCCATTACTTCCACTAATAGCATTTAAACTATGATGTGTTGCTGTATGCATGTTCACATAATGCAAGGTGCAAATGGTTTGCTTCCTATTGTAGCACTGGCATTGTACATTGTCATTTAAACAGGTTTCGTTCGGTGCTTGGCCAATGGAGGGAAGGGACCATGCCCACAAGTCTGCATCAGCACACCTGGGTCATTCATCTGCACTTGCTACAACTGTGTGAACGGTCTCTGCGTGAACGGGTCGTGCTGGTGTGTATCGACACACACTGGAGAGAATTGCAGCCAGCCAGGTGGGATATGTGTATCACACACATACTTTGTTCTTGACCCACCTTTATTCACCTCTCCCCAATAATAGTAGTTTCAGGTTTTAAGATCAATCGATGCGTGAATGGTGGTTACTGTGATCCAACAGGGGGGAGTCTTTATGATCAATGCACTTGTGTATGTCCTCCAAACACATATGGAGAGTATTGTGAAAACACTGATGGTGGGTTTAACTGTCGTGGTACTGCTGCATGATGTGCATGTATTCTACTATCAACATACAAACATACATAACCACCTGTTTTATAGGTTTGTGCCGTCTGAGCACAGCCACTGCCTCGGCTCTGTCTACCGCTATCGTTAGACGTCGCTACTTGGGAATAAGCAGCAGCGTTCCAGCAAAGAGTTGTGCCGAGATAAAGTCTATAAGGAGGGAGGCTACCACTGGAGTGTACTGGACCTTAAGTGCAAGTGGATTGGTCCAGCCAGAATTATGCCAATACCTATAGTGCTGTCTTTAGATAATCAAGGATGATATGTATTGTTACATATAAATGACAACTGCCTGCTCTAGAATAGCCGTATGTTCCTCCTCCTTTTTATTCTCTATATTCTCACCGATTTTGCTGTGGTAAAACTTAAAATAAGCCATCATGGAGTTTTTTTTGTACAGTAAATATATTGAGGATTCACAACTGCGCCTGCACACTTCCCAGAGCTGCCATCATGTCACACGCATTAGGTGTATGACACTCGCATTTGCACTGGTTCTCCATCTCACACGCACACTTGCCACAAATCTCCAGCTGTATGCTCCCAAACTGGCCAGCCTTGCGGGCTAGTCTGGGGGGACGACCAGGTTCAAGATCGCGGATCGCGATAGCATTATTTTACGCATGCGCGTACGCGTATCTTTCGGGGACTCCATGTAAACTTAGACGAGAGTGCAGATAAAGCGGAGTCAGGTACGAGGTGATTGTATACGTACATAATTATCACAAAGCATTGGGGAGGAACGTTTCTCTGAAGAAGAGGCCGGTGACAAAACAAAAGATCCCCAGCGAAACAAGGATGTTAGATGGTGTAGCTAAAAACCCTACAAAGTTTAATTCAGACTGGAGCAAGAAATGCTCAAGTATTCAATCGTCGTCTGTCATCAAATATAAAATGAGGTGTATTATTTGTCAGTGTTTGGTGAGTTGTGAGCATTAAGTAAAGAAAAATGTCAGGCGTCACATTGAAGGAAAAAAACATCGCTTCAATGTTCAGGCACTTAACATCGTTTTTTAGGTGTACAACACATCCTATCCTTGAGAAAGTTACAAGAGCAGAGGTTAAGGTAAAGATCAGTGTTATCCGGAATTAAGGATAATAGAGAACTAATCAATGTTGACTTCTCAACAGACAATCAGTTGGCAGACTCAACTATCGTCATTGGTTTCATGACCAAGCAGATACTTACAAGCTTCTAGAAGATTATGAATTGGGGACTCTGAGGTGAAGAAGTTCTACATGGGTGTGCGCAATTTCTATACTACAATGACACAATATATAATGACTGTATTCCCTTTGAATGATGAAATCTTGGAAGCATGCAAGGTTTGTGAACTTTGAGAGGGGAGACTAAGTCAACTTTGATTCAGTGCAGTATTTTATCCACTGCTTCCCACACCTGCATGGTTTGACATGTCCGAGAGAAGTGGAATCACTTCAAGGAGAATTTCTTAGCTATCAACTACTGAGTGATACCGACATTTCAAGTGAAGTATGGGAAGAGGCCAAGGTTAATGAAGATGAAGATGTGTATTTCCGTACTGATGCTGTCTGGAATCATTTGTGCAAGGTATTGTTTCAGGGAATAATTTACTTTTTAAAAATTGCGCAACTCGGTTCAGTTGCATAGCAATTTTTTTCCCTCCGAAATGTGTGATGATTCATCTTTTGAACACAGAGCAGAGCTATCCCTCGCACACGCCCGTGCATTCGCTCACCCCCCCCCCCCCCCCCCCCCCCCCCCTCTCCCTAAAACGAGGCCACCATCACATTTAAATAATACTTGTAAATTTTAATACACTTGTATTTACGCCTTCGCGTGTACGCGCGTTCTGGCATATATATGTATTAAATATTCATGTATGTAATATAATTTATATATATAAAACAGGATTGAAAAACATAGCTATGATAAACTCTTCCTGAACACACATCAACCTAAGATAGAGTAGAGCGGTGCCCCATCACAGGGCCGGCGCAGCCCATAGGGCAGGTAGGGCATTTGCCCTACCACTTTTTCCCGCGACTAAGATAATTATTAATAATTTTCATAATTAATTAGCATTGATTAAATTTATAAATAACCGTTAGCATGCGCAGTGGCCGCCGTACCGTTTGCAATGGAAGCTCTACCCACGGCGGTTTGCTCTCATTGAACGCGTGGAAAGTAGGCCCTCCGCCCCGAAAAATTGAAATGGTTTACGTGCCCCATAGCAACGAACATGACAACCGATGTCCTTTAGAACCAGCTATGTTACTAAGTTCGTAAAACGCATTAGCACCTAAAAGCCATACTAGAAGTGACAAACACCTCTGACGTTTATTTTAAACATAAATCACGTGGCCTGACGTTTGTTGACTGTCAGCTCTGGCGCTTCGAAGCAATTGACTTTCAAGCGGTGATCGCCGACCTCGTGTGTTCAAACGACGATAACGACGCTCAGGAACCAAGATAGAACAAACCCAAACTATCATGGTAAGGCTAATAGAATGCTCTATCTGTTTTTGGTACAAGCTAATGGTGACGCATTTTCTGAAGTAGTTTTCAAGCCTTTAGAAAATCCGCCATTTTGGCGTCTTTTGGGGGTTGGAACTATTGCAAGTATTTATTATTTTATTTTGACAGAATGTTATCTCGCATTTCTCCTGGTATTAAATACTTGAAAGTGAGCTGCATCACATAGCTATATATTATCTACTCTCTTAGCTGGAGGAGGGGTGGCAGCTACCAGTTGTGGTTCAATGCTTAATATATGTTCTTTAGCTATGCACAGCAGATTGGAGCAAATACCAAGTCAAGTCTATTAAACTTGGCATGAATCAATTCAGCCCCCTGTTTTCCCAAAAGACCGAAGCCATCATGGTAGGTATTTGCCCACTGTACTGCATGATCCTCCAGGAGATGCATTTGAATGGAGACTATTGCTTCAGGATATGGTAAAAGGCCATGAACTCTTGAATAGTCTTGGAATCCACCTTCACTGGCTGGTATAAACCCTTCATGCCAGGTAAGCCTGCCAGCATTGCAACCATGCTTTTAAAAGTAAGGGCATTTGTATTTCACTCTTACCGTTCATTTTCATTAAGAAGTGGACAACTTGTCTACCAGATGGGGAACGTAAACTAAAGGAGCTCTTTTGATTTCATCTCCACCTGGAATTGTAAAAGGGGGCAACTTTCCTTTGAGGTTATCACCCACAATGTGGCTGGAGATGCGACACATCCTTTCCTCACCAGTCAGATGAATTCAAGCCACCCGAAAAATCTGTGAGTTACCTTTGCTGCATACATGTATGATATCATACCGTCTTGGAAGTCTCAATTTATTCCAAGGTATAGCAAGACCAGCCTTTATTGCCAAACCTGAGCTGGACCAATCTCAGTGGATGATGAGATGCTTGCAGTAGCTAGCCAACAAACATTGTCGCTCTTCATCACTGAAGGTGAGAACTTCTGTTTGGATGAGGGCGGATGCTTCTCCACTGACACTACTTCATATTCTCTGCATTTCAGAGTAGCTGGTCCTTGAGCAGGCGGCTGTGGTTTTTTGCTTGGCTTTGGTGACTTGCATGAATGCCATTGGCTAAAGTGAGGGTAGATATTATGTAACCTCAGCACCAGTCAAAACATCTCCTTACTGCTCCTCCTGTAGCAAGCTGTACAACACCTTTGTCAGGACTGGTAGAGATGGCTCTCTTCAGTAGCTCAGCAGCTTGCCTCTCCACCTCAGGTGTAAGTGATGGTACATGGTACACACTCATGCCCTTCATAATCACCACTTCTAATGTCCATGTTGCAACTAGCACAATGTCTTCTAACATCTGATACCAGTAGAGGAGTATTGCATTTGATGGTGGTCTGACATGTGATAGATCATCGTCTGAGCAACAGGGACAGCTCACAGCCAGATGCTGCTATGCACTCTGTGAGGCACTTGGTGCATACCCATGAACTGCACACATCAATTCTAGTGGCTGTGAAAGAACGTTGGAACACAGGCACACTTCAACTTCTCTAAGATCAACAGGTTGTTCATGCTGGCTAAAGGTGGACTAGGCTCATGCAATAAGCTGGTGGAGAGGCAATCTTCTGAAAATGAGCTATTAGTGTATTAGGTGCCTGGCGAACGCTTTCTACTTTTGGCCTTTTCATGTGTCCACCCACCCACATGCACGGAAGTGCTCAGACCATGATATCATACTATTGTATTGTTCAATTGTACCTTGCATTGATGAAATGTATGTTTGTGCCACTGAAATACACTGACTGTACACTTGTGATGCACCCCCTTCATTATGGCACATATTGTTCTCTCCAATTTTTGTTGACATCATCCCCCAGAAGTGTTGATGCCAAAAGCTATTTTCAGATCAGTTGTGAATGCATTGCATTCATAGCTGATCTTTTGCTTTGCTTTAGATTTCCACAGCCTCTGTCCACACACTCTACAACACTGGGTACTTGCTCTATATGGTAATTATCATGTAGGTACATATACATGTACGAATGGAATATCGATTATTCATGAAATACGCTCCGCTTGTTCGTGGTGAAAGAAAATGCGTCACCACTTCAGGTTCGTATATACGTATTGCCACATGCCTCCTGATCACTACCGTAGTATGCGTACCTTCCAATTTTGTTCCTGAAGTTAACGTCGTCTTACTTTGTAATGGCCCCATCAAAATACGTGCCGCGTGACCTTACAAAAACGGCCTGCGTGTTTTGTTTATGCGTCATGTAGACTATGCTTATAGAGTGGGCATGCTAGAAACTTAAGTACAGTGCGTGAATTTGATTTCATATTTTGATTTGCAGTTTCTGGTGAGTCATGGTAAGCTTTGAAACATTGGGTAGCTATAATGAGGCGTCACTTCAGAATTATAGAGTGATACCGTAAATTGTCTAATTGTACACCCAGTTTCCAGCCGCATACAGCCGTGACCTATACCTGCGGTTGGAAGTCAACCGCATCATCCAGCCTCAGATTTTAAGTATCCGTAATTGAATTTTTGTGGTTAATTAATTATTCATAGCCTGCCCTACCACTTTTTATAAGCTTCCGCCGGCCCTGCTGATCATCGAACCCAAGTCCACTTCTCCAGTGACTCCACTTCACCCGTGAGCCTCTCAAACACAAACAGGATGCCCTTATGATGGCCAAGGCTAGACGTGCCCTACCGCACATATTTGAGAGTAGGGTTTTCCCCATTTGTGCTGCTAATCTCTTCAAAAAATGTTTGGCATATATGCACAGTACGTACCACATTTTAATTAATTACACAATAATTTATTGCTATACATACAGTACGTACGATATTAATTGTCGTGCTCGATATCACGTGAGTATGTACAATCCAGCTGATGAAACGTTGCGCGAGAAGCGTTTTGTACAGACGCCTTTCTGATTGGCTATCTTTTGTACCGTAAATACACTCTCTTCGCGCAGCATATCCAGAAAGGAGCGGTCAAAAGTCAGAATCGCGGTTTGCGAATCACCGAATATTCCCGTATACCTTCCCATACCAATGTATGGGTTAGTTGTATACCAAGGACGCCAGATTTTTCCCAGGATTTGAAATTTGAAAATGTTAGTACACTACATTTGTTATGATTTTTAGTGGTGTCGCCGTATTTTTCCTATTTAAGCTGGGGCTTCCCTAGGATTGTCATAACATTGTCCCCAAATGTACAGGTAGTCAATGAGAAGGGTTTCTCATTACAATATTCCACGGTCATTTGTGTCAATACCTTTACGATTTACGATTTTGATATTTGAAAATAATATAGCTAGTACATCGAAGAACTATAAAATGTACTAAAAACTAGGCCTTCCTATAGAAAAATCGGCTTCCATACCCGGGAGAAGCATTTCATGTTGAATCTATACGTTCCTCCATCTCGTGCCCTCAAAATTGACTCACGTGCAGATAGTACCATACAGATAATGCTGTGTAGTTGAAGTGTGGCCCTCCTTCAGTTTTTTGATGGCATGAAATCGGTCCCAGACGCATCAGGTTAGTCGTGGCGCGAAGCGACATTTTCGAGACACGAACTCGCGTGATGGCACCCACTTTCTCAGTTGTAAAATACTATATGGACAAAATTTCTACAATTCAGGAGCCCTTTGCTTGAATGCAAAACTAAGTTGTTTGTGAAGCCAGAACAGAGTAAGACTATGAGCTGTGTGTGTTGTTAGTGTGTGTGTGTGTTTGTACTGTGTGTGCGTGTGTGTGCGTTTGTGTGTGTGTGTGTGTTGCTTACAAGTGTGTACTAGTATAGACCTAGCTTGACCTTACAATTGTGTGCTATTGTAAACTGTGATTAGCCTAATCTGATGTTAGACTGCCTGGGGTACAAGTACATGTAGCAGTTTTTCTCTGAGAACAGTAGGTCCGGGGTAGGCCTATGTAGGTACGTAGGTCCAGGGTAGGCCTATGTAGGTGCATGTAGGTCCAGGGTAGGCCTATGTAGGTACATGTACATGTAGGTCCAGGATAGGCCTACATAGGTCCATGCAGGGTACTAGTTTAGGCCTATGTATAGTTAGGTATACATTGTAGGTCCAGGGTGGTACAGGTGGTGATGAACACGTAGGCAAAGATGAGGAGAGTGAAGATGAGGATAACTATTCAGATGGAATTGAAGTTGACTACATGTAAAACCTACAAACACCTGGACCCTTGCGCAAGTACATGCATGTACTGAATTACAATTGTACTGAATTACAATTGTATATGGCCCTTGAAGATAATTTCATTATGTGGTAGGTCCATTGTATGCTATGTAAACTGTGGTTAGCTAATCTGATGTTAGGCTGCCTGGTAACTTCCAGTTCTAAGAGAACAAACTGTGTACCTATGTCTTAAAAGCACACACTTTATATGTGTAGCACCTATATACAAACCACACATCGTGTGCAGCGATGGTGATGGCATGCATGGGAGCATTAGTCCTGATGCCATAAACTTCACAATCAAGTACATGATGGGAGGGGGGTGAGTGGCCTGATGCAAAGCCTTTGGCCTAGTGGTAGAGGCATTTTTGTCTGTTGCATAATGTCCTGGTACTTTGTTGTTCTAGGGTTCAATAAGAGAGCTCTGTTTTAAAAGTCTGTTTGGGACTGTTTCTATGGAGATGACAATCCTGTATCTATTTTTTTGTACTGGTGAAGAACAGCAGGGTCCAGGAACCCAATGTTGAGACTGACCATCTGGAGTCATCCACCTCAGACTCAGTGAATTTACTCAATCAGAGTTTTGACACTAGGTTCCAACCTACCAGGCAAGATGTCTACTGGTCCGGAGGGCATGCACTTCTTCATCAAGTGGTCCAAAGCCAACCAGATGGGCAGGTGTGTTCAGCGTACCAAAGGCAGGCACATGTGTCCAGTTCCAGCAATGGAGACCTACAGAGAATGTTGTCACTGTTCCACTCACTCCTCACCCCTCTTCCACTTCAAAGATGGGAGAACACTCACATCTAAGAGCTTCCGCTCCACCTTTCTACCCCTGGTATGGTGAAGCTATGTGGCTACAATCCAGCCAAATATAACACCCACATTGGTGCAGCCATGTACAGTAGCTGCCAGAACAGGCCTTCCCACTGACACCATTTGGAACCTCGGAAGAGGTGAAGCAAAGCATACCAGACATACGTATTGGTGCAGCCACAGTACATGTAAACTCTAATTGCTAACTAGCAATAGCACAAATTGTGCATGTTTTAACTGCACATTACATGTATCTATGTTCACACAAACCACACACTGTGTGCAGAGACATGGGAGGGGGGGTGCTTTGACCCTGATGCAGGGCTTTGGCCTAGTGGTAGACTGAGCGAGCAGCGCCCCGATGTGTAGACAAAGCTTTCCTTAATGTAAGTATATATTGTGATAGCGCTCTTCCATTGGCGAAGTCCCAGAGAGTGCTTCGCAGTTAAGTGCTTTACGTGTATTGATCGACGCACACATGCAGACAAATATTGAAAATGCGGCACATTCAGACTTGATGTTAATCGATCTAGGTAAGACTGAGAAGCCTACGTAGGTCGTAGCTGTACTGAAAAGTGCTAACGAATCATTTTTATCCCTGCGTGTAAGCGTATCAGTGCACGTGCCTAGCCTACGCGCTTCATTCATCGAGCAGTGGCGTAGCGTGAGTGTTGTGCGCCCGGGGACATAATGCACTACTGGCGCCCGCGGGGGGGGAGGGGGGTGCTGTCGGCTTCGAGCCCGGGGGGGGGGGGGGGGGGGGGGGGATGGGGGGGTGTGCTGTCGGCTTCGAGCCCGGGGGGGGGGGGGGGGGGGGGTACCTAGCGGAAAAGAGGGAAGGGAGGAGCCTTATAATTATATCAACGGGTTTACAACTGCCCCCCCATGCGTTTGTGAGTTCTCGTTGACGCGATAATTAATTATCTCTCGTCTATTTCGGCGCCCCCTCAACCCTGCGCCCGGGGACATATGTCCCCCCCTGCCCCCCCCCCCCCCCTCGCTACGCCACTGCCATCGAGCTGCATGCAGGCTAAACGAACACTGTTTACAATAAACTTCAAGTGAAAACAACCCACTATATAGGTCAAAAGTGTCCATGACGACGTCTTGTATACAATAAATATAATAGCTTCACCATAATGCATTAGCAGTGAGCTAGGTGGTGGGTGTCCCTCTAGCTGGCAGTCTAGACCTATGTGAATTGGGGGGAGGAGGCTAGGGAAAAGGTTTCCACTTAGCTACCTGGTTTGCTATTGGCTCAGATCATCGCCAGCAGCCTTGTTAATCTTCAGCTGAATTAACTTATTATGCGCATTTATTCACCATTAGACAATTATTGCCAATATATACTAAATAATTTTGGCAGATGACGCAATGGCATACTTATATGAAAAAATTATGCGCGGTAGAATTTAATTTTTGTCTTGATTTTAGTTAAAGAATGGTTAATGGAATAATTTTTCGAAGTACATATATCATAATCAGACCGATTTATAGTACATTATAAACTTGTTTAAAATTCAATTTGAAATAAAAAGCAAGATGACCGCCTATGTATGGGCCATTTCTGGATACGGCACTTACACTGAGCACGTGTCTGCAAACGCATCGCAGTTTTCTGCGACAATGATTTAAAGTTGTTTCGCATCTTATAAAAACTGCTTCGCAAATGCGATGCGATACCGGTTAAATCATTCCCTGTGGTTATTCCTCACTCCAATGCATCAGAAGAATAGGTATTCAGCAGGTGTTGATGATCCTTGCGAGAAATTTGAGCCCACCAAACAACTGCTAGAGAAAGCTAAGAAGGTGACATATGAATACACTAAAGCTCATTCATCAAAATACTCAATGGATTCATCGAACGCATTGTTTGTTACTATAATCTCTCAAGTTATCTTGTTAGTTATGTTGATTCTTTTGAATTTTCAAACTTTGCATGCCAAGGGGTGGGTAGGATAACTGTGCCGATGCACCTTCACATTCACACCTTTAATTCAACTTTTAGCATCTGAGCCTGTGTGGAACTTGGCATCTCTGGAGAATAAAACACCGCTTTATAAAACTCAGCAGAATACAGAAAGGTTTATTAACAAAATTACAACAGTATACGATTATCGAGTTTCTTGGTAATGCCTTAGCTCATTGCGCGCAAAGACCTTGGTAGTCTTATTTTTTTTGCCCATAACTTTAATATAAAAATAGGACCTGAGGATGAGGCTAGGGGCATTTGGGGGGCACGTTACCTCTACGTTAATCTGACACTGCCTTGTACAGTTGATGTTTCCCATTCAGAACCCAATCCTTAAAGGTGTAGGATGGAACGTTAGTTGGCTGCCTATTGATCAGAGACAGCTGAGGTGGCTATACAGCTCAGTTGCTACCTTCAACTTAAATGCACTTTCTTGCGAGAAGACAGCTGTGAGAGCATGTACAATGATGGGGGAGGGGGGAGGGGATGATCACGTCATTCTCGTGTACAGACCTTATGCTCCATATGGGCACTAAGATATAAATTGCCAATAATGCTCTAGAACTTTTCCTTTTGGTGTAAAGCCATAAGAAATAGGGTTTTTTTCTACAACATATAATCAGGACTTCATTGCAAAGGCGTCCTTTCAATGTATTGCAATTTCTTGATATGTATCATGTGTGTTATTACTGTTGTATATTTGTGTTGCTACTGTGTATAAGTGTATTTATGCTTGTCTTACTATATAGTGCTTGTGTGTGCATGTGTGTGTGTGCATTTGTTTTAATGTGTTATCTTATTTCCATTAGTGCTTGTGAAACTGTACTGTACATGTATGAGGCACCTCTTTGAGCCCTCTCTGATAGGTCACACTTTTTTACTTGACCGAAAGCCACAACAAGGGGATCATGCAAGAGACCGAGTGCTGGCTCTCTCCACCTGGCAGACCCTGGGAGACCTGTGTGTGAACTAGACTTTTAGAAATTATGTAACTGGATCTCGTCACATTTCAGCCATGTAGCAGGTTCTGTCATCAGAGGCATCAAGAGTAGGTCATATACACTGCAGCAACGGCATGAATAATAGGTTAACATATGTTCCTACTGCACTTTTGCATACACCCATACATCTTTTAAAGCCATCAGGTATTTGTGACCAGTTCATGTCATTGAAAGTGAATATAACTGAACCTGGACCTGAGCAGCTTTGGCACATGGATCCACTGTATCATGTTGTCATTGTACACCTAAGCAGCCTTTTGGATGGGAAGGTGCAACAGTACAAAAGTTCAAAGCAGTCATGTCACGCCTGTTGGTCCTGATTCATTCAGGGGACTACGTAGAACTGCAACCACCTTTCTGTGAGGTATGCTGCTTTCTACAATCCATACACATACCACCTCATGAGACCATGTTGCTCTCAGATGGACTGCAACTATCTATTGGTATTGACTGCATGCCCACTATACAGCTTGTCAAGGACAATTTTCTCGGACAGCAGTGCCGTTGTTAGACCAGTTTCAACGGTTCGTACATGAAATCAATGTACATGTACTTCAGCTGCAAACTTGGAGTGTGAGAATGTCAAAATTGCTCAGAACATTGACAGAGAACCGCAGATGGTTACCATACAGTGTGTATTGAAGCATGATTGGAATCTACCATTGTTTTTTTTTTTAATAATGTGTACATGTATCGCATTTCGTAACGACTCTATAAGCCATGTACTAGTACATGCTTTGCAACGTCGGTACATAGGCAGACCGTGTCAGGTCCGCATACGAATTGATTCTGAATCGGAAATTTTGCCTATCTGGCATGTATCTGTATAAGGTCTGTAAACCATCCGTTGCGGATTGTATGCGGTCCTGATTTTGGGAAAAACATTTGGTTTGTGTAGCACACAAAAAATGAACACGCCCCTCGACGAAGTGGAAAGGGCTGTCATTGGTGACTCTGTGCCTCAAGAAACTATCCAGGTGAGAAAACACGTCACAATTAAGCATGTGTTTTGAGCCCTGTCATGCATGTATGAATGTCATGCATCAAAAATGATCCATATTATTTCAGCCATGCGAGCGGGAATATGAACAGAGACTCGCTGCCAGTAGCATGACTGTGGAAGTGAAGTTCACGTATGCGTGGCACTTGATCAAGAGTCAGAACAAAAATGATATTACCAAAGGCGTTGGGCTTATGAGTGGTTAGTTTGCTGGAGTGGTGTGTGTCGTGTGTGTTTGTGTGTGTGTATGTGTATGTGCGCGTGTGTGTGTGTGTGTGTGTGCGTGTGTGCATATGTGTGTGTGCGTGTGTGTGCGTGTGTGCATATGTGTGTGTGCGTGTGTGCGCGCGCGCGCGTGTGTGTGTGTGTGTGTGTGTGTGTGTGTGTGTGTGTGTGTGTGTGTGTGTGTGTCCTGTGTATGCTTGTGGGTATGAGTGCATTGTCCCTTGCATGCATGTGTGTAATTAAGTGTGTACATTTACAGAGCTCGTAAATAAGCATGAAGACCAGAGAGATTTTCTATACTACATTGCTGTTGGATATTACAAACTGGAGGTAAGCACATGGAAGGAAGTAACAGAAAGAAGGTGAGGGAGGGAGAAGAAAGAAGGGGGATGAAGGGAGGGGAAGTAGAATGAATTAGGGGAGGGAGAGAGAAGAGAATAGGGGAAGGATGCAGGCTGAGTGTGTAGCTGAGTCTAGGTGCATCTTTAGCATCTAAAATGATGAATGTAAAAGTTGATCAGATGATATGATCATTATGATTTTCTTCCATATACTGGTACACTTTGTTTTTGCTCATAATGATAACCACAATAATGTTAATAATTCTGAGAGCTCAAAACATTTTTTCTGAATGGACACATATCTCAAAAAATAGAAACTGAGAAGTCCATGTCTAGTCTCCATTGTAAACTATTGCTGAAAACTACCAAACTGCATTATTAGAATTTCTTTTGTTATTAGAATTTCTTTTGTTCATACCATTATCCAAACATTGAAGAACAGACCACTGTTTCATTTTATACCATACACACACACACACACACACACACACACACACACCACATGTCCACACACATGACATCACTCTCCCATACACACAACACATACTGTACACATCCATACACACAATCCACACTCATTCCTACAAACAGGACTACGTAGCAGCTGCTGATTGTGTTCATAGGATACTTGAGATAGAACCTAACAACCCACAGGCAATGCAGTTGAAAGAGTTGATCAGCAATAATCAGGCAAGATTACAAACCACGAGCGAGTTGACCATGCCAAATGCACATGCTTCACTGCAAATGCATGATGCAGCTGTGCACATGTAATGCACATGTACTCCTCAATTCGCGCCATTATTGCATGCAACCTGCATTCCATTCTCCCAATCCACAATAATAACGTTTGATGACTTATTTGTTCCACCCATTCTCCACCCATTGTCTGTCTTAGCCGTTTTCAACAGTTTTGCCTGACGCAGTGGGCATTGATTTAATTTGGGTTGGTTGCAGTATACTCAACACTGTGCGTGTAAGGCTATTTGCTAAGCATTCGCATTTACATCTAGTCGTGTATTAAAGCTCTCCTATATGCCATATCCCTTGTTAAAATTCTTGTCCTTATTTCTGTCACTAGCTATGATTGCAATGATTTCAGTCTGCACAATTTTCAGCTCCCGCATAGTGCTGAACATGCATTTGCTAGCTCACACCGTTATTCACTTGTGCACACACTTGCATCGTTGCATACACTTGCATCGTTGCATACATGGGCCTGTCCACCATCTTATGGCATACATAAGTATTATACTTATACAGTACACTTGCATACACCAGTTATACATGTGGCAAACAATAAATCTGTGCAATAATGATGGCACACACACACACATTGTCACATGCACATGCATTCTATTCCATTAAACTGCTCATGTGCATTTTTATAGAGACCACTGATTCTATTCTCAATTTATGTACCTATTGAGTGTCTGAGCTTCTGTACTCTGTGTTTTTCCTATGTATTGTGGCTCTCTATGCATGCATTTCATTCGATTGAATATCTCAAGAGACCACTGATTCTATTCCCAATTTTTTACCCTATTGAGACAAGGCTTCTGTCATTGTGTTTTTCATCTACGTTGTTGCATGAACTGTAGTCCTTTCTAGAACTATTAAACAAATTCCTTCAGTACACTTGTCTACATCTCACCTTTTAAAGTATTGTTAAAGTCTAATAATTAATTGGTTTAGCCATCCGTGGTAACACTCCCAAGGCCACAATAGTGGCAGAGCTATATGGCCGCCTTAGTTTATTATTGGTTAGAGCTAACGCTCGATCAATCCTTTGCCATTCCTATCCCCAAACTCCCCAACAAGAAAATGAACTGATTACTTAGTTGTTTTGTGTATTTGTTGGATGTCATCATTCAATATTTTATTCTCTATTTATTTATTTTTAAGTGTATAGCTGTATCATTTTATTTATCATTACTGGATATAAACATTTGCATTGGATTTTTTCTGAAGTAGGATAATGAATATTGTTACTAGCTTGCAAGCTTGCGTCTGTGTAAACTTACTGCAGCCCTGATATCTCGCAATCTGTAGATACAATGATATTCATCTTCATAGGGCCTGGCCAAAACAAAAACCTGCATGGTAGGCCCCGTTGCACCAACAGCGAATAAAAATGTCATTTGGAATTTCTGGATCTGCTCGTTGAAGTTTGTTTGATCTTTATTAGCTACAAGTAAATAAACTTCTGAATGTAGGATTGGTGTTGCAAAAAGCAAGAAAACAAGGTACAGTACTGTTACAGTGAGGTTGATTGGATTCTACAATAAACAGTCCTACTTTTGCAAATGAAGGCCTATTTGCAAAATGTAGGACTGTTAGTTACTTGTAGAAGCCAACAATCCTACAATCCAACAAATCACGTTCTCGATAGAGAAGTGTTTTTATTTACTTGTTCCCCTAATTGTTTGTCTCCTCCCAGGAGTATTATACATGCGTAAATACTGAGTGTGACGATGCATCTGCGGGATATCTTTATTTCAGCAGTTTCACAGTATAGTGAGCAAGCACAGTGGGCATGGCCAATTCAGCTTTCCACGAACAAATGCATCATGTTGTGGTGGTCCTCATATCCATGACTGTTTGTTACTTAATAGATGGCACACTGGCTGACTCAGTCAATTATTTGACTGGAGAACTTTCAAAATTGATTTACGATCCCCAGCAACAGTCACAACTGTGAAATGTCTGTTGGGGGTGCCATCTGTAATAGCAGATGTCTTCTCTGGGTTGGCTCATGACTTCTTTCATACTGAATAGACAAATCACTGGGCTCGCCATTATTCCTGATGCCTGTATCCTTTTCAGTACCTATCCAATCTCTTTTCATGGTGTTTTTGAGTTGAGGCAAAAGTAACATGTCATCCATGAGGCAGTCAGTACACCTGGTATTTCTGCACGAATCCTGTTCTTTTCTCTCTTACAAATGCTCTTGGGTACTTGATGATTTTACAGAGAATTAGTAAAATCATTATAAAATCAAAACTTGATTCTACCCTGTTTTTTCATGTGCCTAATGTCTAATATCCTGGACGCATCCCGGGGGTACATTTGTCCACCGCAGCGTACATTAAATAAAGTTGTGCCAGTTAACAGCTCTTTTACATTGGACATTGAACAGGTCCTTTGGAGCTTGGGCTAAAATTACCAAGCTGCAATTCTTTTTTCCAGTCCCAAATCAGTGCAACAAAGTGAAGCTATTTGATTGAAATACGCGTGCAATCAAATAGCTTCACTTTGACGCTGACTTGGAATGCAGAAATATTATATATAAGTGGATGCACTGCATATCTATTGAATAAATCTAGAGTTGACTTTTTATAAGACAATTCAAGCTTAGTCTCAAGGTGAGAATACCACTGTAGATTAAATTCATCTTCATTGCCTATGAAACAAACTCCTAAACTTGCGTTTTGTGTTTCTTAATTAGCAAACAACTACCTGCTAAGCAACGTAAGTACAACCGCTGTCTCGTTTAAGCACGCTGTGTTCAAAACTGCTCATGATGAGTACCTCAAATGCTCTAGTTTATGCCTATGCAACCTTGAACACCAATGCATATAAGCTCACCGACATGATGTTTTCTATATAGTAAAGAAAACAAATAGGTTTATTTGGAATTGCAAGAGTTATATTGGACTGTAAGTACATGTAGTGGTTGGAAATTGGTGGCATTTAAAGTGATGCATTTTTTGTGCAGCAGGTGACAAAAAAAGGGCAGTTGGAAAAGAAACCATCAAATCCACTGCATCGAAAAGTTTGGAAACAATATACATTTATTCTAAACAAACACACTCTGCGCTATGTAAATGACCACAATAACGAGGTTAGTACATTGGTTAAAATTATTCTTTATGTTAACATTCGATGATTTCATTACTAAAGATAAAAGAACTTCGCTGTGCTGATATTGTACAAATTGATTCTGATACTGATGCTAAAGATGCTCAGTTTCCTGTAACAATAAATTTTAAAGGTTCAAGTAGAAGGACATTGTATCTCAGAGCGCAATCCAAGGTGAGCCAAATAGAGCATGTATAACATGTAAAATAACTTTGTCCACCTAACTGGGGTGGATTAAAATGGACTGAAACCTTGTGTATTCAATTGCTTATTTTAGCAATATAATAGGGTCAGAAGTTCATGGAAGACTATAGCAGCTTTTCACCTTTCTCTTTCAACACTCCTATTTATAATACATGGAATTGTTTCCGCAAAAAGAGACCTAGTGCATGATTTTCAAGATTTCAATTTTTGTGATATTCTAGGAATGTCCTGATTCTTACACACTGAGAATCGGAGTATCTGTCATGAATTTTCAAGGCTCTTAATTGTTTGAATTTTAATTAGCGTACATTTCAAGGCAAGCACTACATTTCTATTCCGTGTACTAGAACTTTTATAACATATGTGGTAGATCCTTTTTTGCAGCAATGATCCCAAATAGTGTTTCTCAAATATTCGTTTCCACGCATAGTATGCTTCATGCACTCCTCTTGTTTTGTTTTTATCTTAATCTTTAAACTCACACACAATTTGCACCACATCCTTATTTTTACTCAGTATTTTTCATCTTGTTTTATATTCAGTCCTGCAAACAATTTGCCTTATTCTAATTACCATTATTAGATGCATTAATGAATGAAGTATGTGTAATTTACAAAATACAGGTGTAAGCAAATTGCAATAGGAAAATGTGTTGAAGTTGCGTCATGCATTATAAAAAGGGAACTTACACATACATGGGGTAAAAAATCAGACATGAAAAAGGCATGAATTGCACTCAGCTCTAGAAGCAGTATACAATTCTCCAATACCCAGTTTTAGATTAATTCTATCCAGTTCTACACGATATACAGTGTATACATTAATAGCATAATACTGTCATTTGTTTGATGTGGACATTCTAGGCAGACCATACATCATGGTTAGAAGCATTCAAACACATCGTACCATGGACACTATCAGCTTCTTGCCTTGCATCCAGACTACCTCCACTTGAGCTGCAAGATCGTCCACCTATTCCTCCACCTGTACCACTGCTGGATAGTCCACCTACACATAACTCTATGAACAGTGCTGCAATCAGTGGAATTAAAGTTAATGGTAATCACGATGATTATACGACTATATCCAACCCTGCAGTGGATAAGCCTGTTGATGTTACACCTATTCCACAAGGTAAATATTACACACATCTCTCAGAGACAATGTATGATCTGTGTTGCAGAACATTATTATATATATGAAATTAATAGCACCTGAAATTAAAACATTTATTGCAATGCTATACAATGAATTATTCACAAACATTGCTTTTGGAAGTAGAGGCTTGTGTACATTTATGTCAGACTAATAGGACCACATTGGTCATTACTTTTATCTGTGCTAGCTACACTTCATTATTATGATGTGTAAGAGATTAAGACTCCTGGGGTATTGAAATGCGTAACTAAAAAATTAACAAATTCAGACAGAAATGTGTAGTTTGAGAACAGAACACAGAAATAAGGTGTGTTATGAATATCTCAAATCTCATAGAAACTAATTTCAGTGAAATAAAAATCATAATGGACTATACTTCCTCACTACTGCCCCAATTTGCTTAAACACCATCTTACATGTAGGCTTGATATTCTGGCATAATCACAGCCGTTATAGCAATATGCTTACTGTGAAAGCATTTTAGGGTAGTAGTTTGTAGTAAGTGGCAGTAGTTCCCACACTACTTACTGACTCAAAGTATCAAACACTTCTAATGCTGTTCAATGCTTTACAAAATGACACTGCATGGTTACATCATTACTTCTCGATTAAATAGTTCAGCATTATCTAGATATTCTCCCCTCTTTGCTGTTTACAACTCCACATATTCTCCTTGGTGAGTATATCCTGTAGCAGCTTTGCTTTCTCAGCTAAACTTGCTGAGATTTGCTCAATTGTCTGATGTCTCAAAGTTAAATTATAGTGCATTTGCAAGTGGCATTTGGATCCATCATTATTAAAACTGGACAAAGAAAATTTTACGTATGGGGGAGAGCAATCACAGAGTAAAAGAAAAGGACTCATTAATTTCATTTCTGATGTCCCTACTACATTAAAAAAAACTACAAAATAAGGTTACCAATTTACATATTGAATTTGATGCAGAAGACATTTGTACAGACATTTTGTACTGGTCTTGTTGTGTCCTGTGATACCAGTTATGCCTTTGGTACAAAAACAGACTTGCACCTATTTGCTGTATTTATGAACTTACACGGATATAGGCTTGCTTATGAATTTTGCACTACAGTATAGGCCCTTCTGGATTCATAAACAGTAGCGATTTTAAAGCTTTTTGTTGCTTAGAATTGAAACTGATTTTCCATTTAATTAAATGGTTACATAAATAATAACGCATTTATAGCATTGTAAACAGTTCAGTAATTATTCAGTATGCAACATAAGGTCAAGAAATGAATATGCTCTAGCTTATCATTTAATCAATATCCTATTTAAATAAATATTTCATTACAATTGATGATAGCCATTGAGATTTTTAATTTTGCCAAGCTGTGCATTACTAATAGTGTGTATTATAAATGATGTACGATTTTATGTATTTCATAATTTCTGCACCTCTTGAAAGTATATGCCGAAAGGTATTGACTCCCAAGAGGTGCAGAAATTATGAAATAAATACACCCAGAAGTATACTAAAGGTATATCCATTGGTATTTATCCACTGGGTCAAGTTGGACTATTTCTATTAGCTGGTGACTTTAACTCTCTACATTTTGTTTTACACCCAGCTCGTGTGTGAAGAGAGTAATAGAATGGTAGGCTAGATCATACACATCAGTATACACATTGCATCAATGACAGTTCAATGCGACAGTTGGCTAAAAATTAGCTTTGCTTCACACAAATGGCTAAACTCTTCTGATGAACAATTTGTTCACCACAGAATAGGACAATTTATGTGTTGCTTTACAATATATGAGCATAATTATGTAGCTAATTGATGTGTTTTGCAGAAGTTCATACTAATGTGTATTCTCTAATCCAGCCATTCATTCTACTCTCTTCACACCTTCAGACTGTCAGTTATGGCCAAACATGCAATCCATTCTGTTTTATGTGGTCAAAAAACAAAATTGAGTAAACAATACATTGCAAGTTACAAAAAATACACTAATTGTGATGCCAGCAATGTGCTACTAGGTCATGAGCATTTTATCACATCAGCTCACTGCCAGTCGTATGTGAATGTCATTCAGTGTTTCAGAGGCTGAGTTATGGTGTTGTATAGCAAATTAACTAAGATAAAATAATTCATTTATAAGATATCCTGCTTTTATTCAATTACCATCAGTAAATTTGTGAATATATCCAAACCTTTCATTCAAGATTAAGTGATCACCATATTTAGGTTATAACTACAAATGACAATGAATAATACTCTAGTTACTTGGCTAAACAATTCCACTTCAGAGTAAACAGGCACTTGTTTTGACCATGAACATACCTTAAATACAGATATCAAGGGTGTAAATTAGCCACAGCAGATACAACAAAAATACATGTACTTAACTTATGCATGCGTAATGCTGCCAAACTATCTTAGCAACCTTTTCATGATGACAAATTAAGACTACAGTAGCTCACTTTAAAACCACATACATGTTCCTTACTCATAAATGATACAATGGCAGCATTCTACAAACAGAGAATCTAGAAGATACAGTAGCCAGCATAATGAGTGCATGCAGTATGTACGTGTGCATTACGCACAAACATCAGAACACCTAGTGAATTAATGATAAAACTGGGTTCACCAAATGACAGACCTCTGAAGCAGATGGACTTTATCATCAGATTAAACATTGATTAACCTTTGCAATTAGCCTTGGTCAACTGATGCAGCTGCAGATGGATTATATTATAATCCATCCGCATCTGTTGAGTGAGACCGAGACTGGTCTATACTGGGAGTATTATTAAAAACATCAGACAATGCCACTTGACTGCACTATAGCAAACACACATTTGTACACCATGACCAGAGATACAAATTATCGTGACCATTTGGGCCTGAAGGCACCAAACATTAGCTTTTATCACTTTGAAAATGATTTTCAAATAGTTCATTAAATGTTGATATGTAGTACATACTAAATAGCCTTGTCAACTGCACATAAGTGACAATCAATTCAGCTGTAGGACACAGTCCCAGGCATCATCAACATGCACACTGCCAATGGCTTTTCAACTCTCTCCCTCCCCCACCCCCACCCACAGCTCGTCCTCAGACCAGCATATACATAAGCATTATACTGTATGTATCGCATAATGAAATGCTATGGTTGGTCTGGGAACACAAGTTGCACAAATTGTTCCGCTGCTTCGAAACTTTTAAGCATTAGAATGCTGCTTGTTCATGACATCACTCCACTAGAGCAGTCACATAGCAACTGATGGAGATAAGGTGCACCAATCCAGAACATGCCAAATATATTATTTCACGTTTTTAAAAACGTTTGTGAGCATAGCAACCAAATTTGAGTCAATACTTTATTACAAGCCCACTATCAATATTTCAATAAATCGTTCTTGTGGGGGTGATATGTGATGATTGATATGGAATGACCAATCAAATCAATTGATTGAATGACATGAATGTGATTATCGATCAATAGCACTTTTCTATTCTACAAAGTGCCAAAGACAAGCTCCATCGTTGTGTGTACATGTAATGCACGTTATCAGCCAGTGTACAGCGTTCTCGTTATTGTTTTATAATACTGCTTGTGACTTTACATCTTGCGATGCCAAAGAGTTCGAAGAGAAAGAGTCAGCTGGTGGAAGCTGGTGGATGCTTGTGCTTCTAAGCATGTGAATAATACCAAAAGCAATGGATTCTATAAACATTGAGACAGTACAAATACTTTAGGAAAGTCAAAAACTACGTGTTTGGCTATCTAAAAAGTGACAAGGCAGGGTCTACATATATTGAGAAATTGATTAAAACTGTATATAAAGCACATTGACACGTTACTATAGGTTTTCAATTTGTGTAATTAATCGAGCACAAGGAACCTTTATCAATAATGCTTCTGTAATTTTATTGTCACGTTAAGTCTGTCTATTCTAGAAATATATCAAAATTTTGCTTCAGATTGTCAACTGCTGAACTTGATTGTAAGCCGGCAACGGGTCCCCAACAGCTTAAGAACTGGAAGGAAAAGAAAGGGGAGAATAATAGGGAAGCTGCAACCACACACTCATGCATTCAGCTCCATTCCACATTCCTAGGGTCAGGTCCCGTTCCCATCTACTACTCGATTTTTTGATGTGGAAATCAAAATGTAGAAATGTGGTTCAAAATTGTCGATTTTGCGCAGAATGGATATAATTCAAAGCAGCGGATATTTTGCCCGTTCTCAAACATGATGATTTGAATTGAGGCCAATATAAGCGAATATGTTGGAATTTGGTAAAACAGAAAGCAAAAACTGGGATTGGTGGAAATATACACGGACCACAAAGTATTTACTGACTCACAGTATCAAACACTTCTAATGCTGTTAAATGCTTTACAAAATGACACTGCATGGTTATATTATTCTGACGATATTACTTCTCGATTAAAAAGTTCAGTATTATCTAGATATTCTCCCCTCTTTGCTGTTTACAACTCCACATATTCTCCTTGGTCAATATATCATGTACCTGCTTTGCTTTCTCAGCTAAACTAGGTGAGATTTGCTCAATTGTCTGATGACTCCTCAAAGTTACATTATTGTACAATTGCAAATAGCAGTTAGATCCATCATTATTAAAATAAAGAAAATGGCACTCGAGGCATACTCTTTGCTCAATGTGATATCAGTATTTGACATCTTCGTGCAAGTGTCAATCATTTTCCTATTGTGTCTTATCATGGACAACATTATCAAACTTGATCATATGTAGTAATAGATACTACTGTATTGTTACGCTTATCCCTGTCAAGGTACAACTTAATGGAAACTGCTTGGTTCCAGTGATGTAGATATGGCACCTAATATTATTCAAATTAAACCATCACAATGAAATGTTTTGGTATATATACAGCTGTGCAAACTCATTTGATACTAGATTGCACATTAGTATTAACTTGAAGATCATTTGTAGTAACATGTATTATTTCAATATCATGCTTTTATTACTGAACTTCTGGTTATATAGTACCAATAAAATATGCATATTTTACTACAATTGCTACATTATTTTTGTAAGATAATACTTGTGTTTGAGTATTCCATTCAACTATGTGCAAGTGTTCATATTCATGAATATATTGCGAACTTGAATATAGCATATGTGTAATGCCAATGCATTTTTGCATCTATATATATGATCCAGCTACAAGCAGCTTCAACACCACATATGCACAAAATGCAGCAAATGAGAAATTGGCAGAACAAATTCATAAGGTGTTTACACCAGAGCAGGTACTAGGGCTAACAGATATGCTATCACTGCTCTGTGAACAAAGTTGTAAGGATCAACACTTGTATGTCAATTTAGGTATGTTTGATACAATAAAACATCATAATAGTTGTATTGTCCACTGCTGGGAAAGTCCCCTGCAGCTATTTGTTTTAGAAATGTATTTTGAATTAATTTATCATATTTTCTATTGCTACAATGGCATTTCTTGTATGCGATATGCATTAGTATTAACCTACCATTTGTGAGATCTGAAAAGTGGTAAATAAGAATCATTTTGTACATCCTGTCCCTGAAAGTGCCAGATTAAAAGGGTTTCAAGTGGGTCATGCCACTGCAAATCAACACATTTTTCCGATCTATGTTTATCACTTTTTCCAAATATCTATAGCTCATAAAGATTATATATTAATACAGTGACAATATGTCGAACTCTTTGGCTAATACAAGGTGAGACATTTTTGACCACAAACACAAACAGACAAACATTGAAAATGCATATCCTGGCTCAAGACCAAGTAATTGGAATGAGCATTGGACACTGGGTCCTAAAATGCCTGAATTTGTATGTGCATAACTTTTATTACATTGTGATTGAAAATGAACAGAGTACATCTTTTTCATCCCTTTATAAGTGCTGTTTATTAAAAACAATTTTTAAAATTTTCCAACCAAGATAGAACTGAAGGCAATCATATTTGCAATGCATGCATTCAATTTTCAAGTGAGGATGACAAAGGGTTCCATTGGGAATGTGTGGAGTTGTTCTTACAAAGTAGGTGATAACATCTTGTTTGAGCCATATTTTTTGTGCATTAATGACAATTAATAATCTCATAACATATGTGATTATCAATTTACAAACATGAAAAAAAGATAAAACAAAACTGAAAATAGAACCCAGATCATTCTGCCTAGCTAGAATGGCTCTTGCATTGGACTGGATCAGGATAAAACTCAGCCTACCAAAAAGATCACAAAGTACTTTAGACTTTGGAGAGTTGGTTATAATGGCTTCACACCTTGCCAAAAAAGAGAAAGCATTACATGCTTCAACTCCCCAAGCACTGTAAGATTCAACCGCAAGGAGGACACACATCCAGCCAAGTTCAGTGCATTTAGCATCATTTTCCTCATGCTTCCTCATTTCTGCCCTTTTAAGGTTGAGGTATGTGAATTACTATCACAACACTTTCTAGGCTCAACCAAGAAGTTATCACCTACTTTGTAAGAGCAACTTCCACACACATTCGTAACGGAACCCATTGTCATCCCTGCTCAAGAATTGAATACATGCATTGCAAATATGATTGCCTTTAGTTCTGTCGTGGTTGGAAAATAAAAATAAACATTAATTCATAAAAAGCACTTATAAGGGATGAAAATGATGTACTCTGTTCATTTTCAATCACAATGTAATAAAACTTATGCAGATACAAATTCAGGCATCTTTAGCACCAGTCTTGATCCTGAGCCAAGAAACATATTTTCAAAGTTTGTCTGTATTTGTGGTCAAAAATGTCTCACCTTGTATTAGCCAAAGAGTTTGACATATTGACGGATATCTTGATGAGCTATAAATATATGGAAAACATGAACTTAAATGAAACATAGGTGGGAAAAAGGTGTTGATTTTCAGTGGAATGATCCAAGTAGGATCTGAAAGTTGCTGTTGTAGTGTGTGTATGTGTACATCTCATCATGTTAGGTGCAGTTCATGGGAAAGTTGTTGTAGTCCTTTTCTAGTATAGGGTTTCGCTGACCTAGCTTGTGATGTTGTATTATGTGCAATGTTTGAGGTGCAGGGTATATAAGGTTGGTTGGAAAATTGAATAGAGAGTTTTTGATTGTGGTCCCATTACATTGGTAGCAGAGAGCGGTTTAACATTAGCGCAGAGGAGGCAGAATGGCGGAGCAACGACACGTAAGCATACCAAAGCCGTTCGCGAGTGGGGATGCGGGGGAATGGTTCAAACGCTTTGAAATTTGTTGCAAGGCAAATGCATGGGACGAAAAGGCCAAGGTCTTGAAGCTACCCACTCTGCTGGAGGGCGAAGCGCTTGCAACATGGATGGAGCTCAGTGAAGATGAGCAAGGAGACTACGGTGCTGCAAAACAAAAGATGATTGAAAGGATGGTGCCGGTGTCACAGGGAACTCGGTCCCCCACTAATTTTCGGTCCGGAGGACCCAATTCCCTAGGGAACTCGGTCCCCCTCGGACCGAAGTTCCTAGGGAACTGGGTCCTCCGCGAATACTGTACATCTAGGGATTTGGGTCCGGGGGGGGGGGGGGGGGACCGAGTTCCCTGAATATTGTTCGAGTTTCTCTGCACGCAAAGATGTATGGGTATCTAATAAATTGACTGTCACCGATCATGTTTCATTTAATGATACGTACAGTGTGTTAATGCATTGCTTTATACAGTTTTATGTGTGTACATTTGTCTAGTTTTGTGTCACTTGAAATGAGCTGTAATATGTTCTAAATAATGTACAGCGGCTTCCTCGTAGTTCATGGCAGTGTTGTCCTTGCGTACCAGCAGAATAAATAGCTGAGAATTTTTTTTCCCCAATTATGCAGAATGCAAGTTTTTCTTTCTAGCTTACTTCAGGATAAAGCACATCCCACGCCAGTGATATAGCACGCAGTCCGTCAACACCTTCATCAATTGCGATGCCATATAAGAAGTGCTTGACTGCCTCTACCTGTTATTTTTGTTTATACTCCATAACCGGGAGAATAACAAACAACTTGCCACATCCATGCTTTTCATTGGCCATAAGTGGAGTGAATGCTTCAATGCTTCATAGCTCGACGATGTTGATTTGAGGTACTTGTGTATGGCCGAGTATCTCATTTGCAATGTACTTTGCACTTGCTTTCGCAATGTATATTGATGCAAAAAAAGAATGGTGTTCTTTTTCTTAGATGAGTCTGAAGTTAAAGTTCAATGTTTGACGCATGCACCCATGCAATTGTTAGAATTTCAAACCTCGCTGTTGTGACATAAATTGACTAGTTGCTTCAAAGACAGTTTCATATAACAGACAGGAATAGTTATGCTCTCTTACATGTCAACAAAAAATGGCAGTGGTTTCTTCCACAACCTTAAATTCATCGCATCCCTTTCATAGAAACACTTTGCTGGTAGAGGGTCAATGGGGCTAACATCATCTAGCATTGGATGTTTAAAACTTGAATGTTGATAGTTAAGAGAATGACCTGCCAAGAATATTAAGGTAAATAACATTGTAATGAAAATATTTGCCCACTATCAGCAGTTTGGAGGTCTGATGAATCATTGTGTTGGGCTGACATGATCTGTTATTAGAGCAAATTAGAGCACCACTTCCACTGGCTTTTGGTAAATACCCTCTGCAAGGCATCTTGGACATCTTGTGGTACAAAATCTTTACACAAAGATAGGAATATCCTCATCTCCTCATAGTTGATTTTCGAATGAAGATAAAAGTCTCACAGATCAAATGTTAACACTTGAAATGCACATACCTGGGATGGATCAATCTCATTGCCAGCCATGACCGAAGCCAAGTGCTTGATGTCTAGGCAAATCCTAATCACTTACAGTTCATTAATTAATTCAATGCTTACTGAAAATGTTAGTGGAAGCTTTTTCACAATGCAGTCTGCAAACAGCAAGTGTAGACAAGGAATGAAAAATTATACCATCACTTTCTTTAACTTAATTTTTTTTTTTTACCTTGCATAGTAATATTCCACAGTCTACAGCATTAGTCTGCCTTATAGTACAGGCCTAAAGCATGAGTATACCATTGAAGTTTAGAAACAGGTATCCAGCATAATAACATACATTGCATTCTTTAATGGTCCATGAAGAGATATCAATAGGTACTGAATACTGATTGTAGTATTCTTGGGTCAGGAAATTGCTAAATAATGATAAATGGTCAATTAATGAGTACAAAATAAGCAAGAGAACACCTAATGACATGTAATGCATTTCCTTGAATTTCATTGTAAAAAGAATCATATACAGAGACTGATCTGTCATGTATGTCAATCACCTGGGTGGGGTGGGGGGGGGTAGATGGGAGGGGGGGTAGATGGGAGGGGGGGTAGATGGGAGGGGGGTAGATGGGAGGGGGGGTAGATGGGAGGGGGAGGAGGAATAACAACTTTGCTCCATGAATTTACCATTTCTAATTTATTACCGCAAGAAACCAGTGTTGAGGAATATTGCATGGCATTATTATGTACTTGAAATCCTTTTTCTTAACAATTGAGTTGCAAGATAAAATTTAACCCTGTAGTTCTTTAACTCAATACCTTGAACACTGACTTTTTCACTGTGTAGCTATTTGTAGCAACCATGTTGAAAACAAATGAATTCATACACTTCACTTCCTTACCATCAAAAATATAAAATCATAAAAGCTTATGTAATGAAACTAGAAACATACTTCTGAATGTTCCTCTTCAAGCAAATGCAGATAATAATGTATTATCTGTATTGAAGTGCACTGAAATTATCTGTATAATTTATTCACAATTACACTTACATTATCACCTATGCAAGCTCCTTTTATTAGATAAATTCATGTGCTGTAATCCAAAATGATCCCTTGTGACCTGTCATTAAAATGGCTACAGAAGATGAAGGAATTCTAGGTAAGCCATATGCATTGGACTGGAAATGACATCATGAGACCACATAGTGATGTGTAGAGTATATCATTGACCATCCACATAAATACATTACTTACCCTTGTGAGATGTGTTACCAACCATGCTTTTCAAACAGGGTCTCTTCATCATGCCCAGTGCATCATTAAGAGATAGGCTATAATAATGATGAGCCATTTCACTGCCAATAATGAGTATTGGAGAATCAGTAGCATCAGGCTGTCATTAGGGTACAGCCAAACCATTGAATCATCTGCATTGCTACTGTCAGTAACGATGCAAATTGTGACATTGATCATGGACGCAATCATTTGCACTTCTAGATGTGTTCCCCAATTGCAAGTTCCAGTCTTTGACATGTCAGTTAGGTAGGATTCCCAGGATGTAGCAGTGACAAAATTAAACAAATGAGTTCCATCAGGCTGAAGGGAATAAAACAGCATGGGAAACAATTGAACATACTGAGTAAGGATTATCTCTCATGAAATTCGGTGCGATCTCTGCGCTGATGCCCACCACTCGACGACGCATGACACTCAGTAAAAGCCCGTCTTCTGTCTATGTCTCCGGTCCGAAAAGGACAATCCGTTTACTTTCTTGTTTTATGTAATACATTGTACTTGTATCTCCGTCAACCTGGAAGTCTTTAGAACGCTTCCGAATAATACGTTTAACGTCATCCGTAGCCCCCAAGGGGTAGCTGCCTTCTGCAAGGTAGACTTTGACCTGCGACAGGGTTTCATCACAAACACTTTGCCGACAACTCTCCATTTCACACGGCTGTCAAATCGAGCTAGTTTCTGATGCACGTGGACAAGCGTATTATAAATTCGGTCAGGAATTTCGGTCCGGGGGGGACTCAATTCCCTAGGGAAGTGGGTCCGGTTTAATTGATTTTGTGCATCCAGGGATTTCGGTCCGGGGGGGGGACCGAGTTTCCTAGGGAAGTGGGTCCTCCGGACCGAAAATTCGGGGGGACCGAGTTCCCTGTGACACCGGCAAGCTTTGTGTCAATGGACGGATTTCTCAAGCGCAGACTTCGATCGGGAGAAGCACTATCATTGTACATTTACGAACTCAAACGGTTATTGGACCAAGCGATGCCTGGTCTCGATGCAACTGCACGCTCTCCGCTATTGCTACACCAATTTATGGAAGGACTACCAACGGTTGTTTCAAAGCAGTTAAGAGCGGCGGGTGACGTAAAGGATTTGGATACGGCGTTGGAGAGAGCAAGAACATTGATGACACTAGAGGAAGGGAGCACTACTGTTGCAGCGATGGAGGAGAAGCTGATAGAGGAAACACAAGTGGAGAAACTCGCTCACCAAATAACACTGTTAACAGAACAAGTCGCTGCGTTGTCGGTAAGAGACGAAAGGAGAGTCAGGTGTTTTCGTTGCGGACAATCAGGACACTTTGAACGACAATGCTGGAAAAGAGAAGGAAATGCAAAATGTTTTTCGTGTGGACGACTGGGGCATATGGCTCGGAATTGTCGTCAGCAGGGAAACGACAACGGGACGTCCGTAGAGGGCAACAGGCGTCCCCATTAGTTTGTGAAGGCCCCGCTGTAAGTAAGCTAGTTACAATAGCAGCCATTGAAAGTAAAGTTGTTACATTAACGGGGAAGCTAGGCGGAGCAACAGTGAACATCTTGCTGGATTCGGGCTCTTCAATCTCATTGGTGAGAAAGGCGGCGTTACAAGTAGCAGAAAATGTCCGTGTAATCACGCCCACGACACTCATTCAACTCGTGACAGCTGCCGGTGAAAAGCTTAAGATTGTTGATTACGTAACAGCACCTATTCAAGTGGGTGACAGAACAATCGAGCACAACTTTGTCGTAGTGGATAACTTGATTACCTCAGTGATCCTTGGGGTCGACTTCATGCAGAAGCATGGATTGGTTTTGAACTTCTCCCATTCTCCTGTTCAGGTTCTCTACAACAATAACAATCGCAATAAGCCAGACGGATTATCAACACTCCTGCCCATCATACAGAAAGCAAAGAGTACTTCTCATTTTGCAGCAGCGACAAGAAGCCAGAATGAAGATGTGGTTGATGAATGTGCTGTTCCAAAATTTGGAAACTTGGTGGCCTCCTTTGAATTACCAGAATGTCCGAGATCTGAGCTAAAGACGGTTGTGGGCAAGTTCAAAACCTTGTTTAGAACACTGCCAGGAAAAACGGACTATGCAGACCACTATATCCCAACAACAGGCTCACCTGTCAGAGTCCCACCACGTCGCATTCCTGAACAGTATCGCTCCGAAGTAGAAGAGCAAATCAAGAGCATGTTACAGCAAGGCATAATTGAGAATAGCTGTAGTCCATGGATGGCACCTGCTGTGTATGTTGAGAAAAAGTCTGGAGACATTCGATTATGCGTTGACTATCGGGAGCTTAACAAAAGAACGAAAAAGGATGCTTACCCACTACCCTTGCCAGATGAGGTGCAAGGACACATGGCAGGAGCAACCATCTTTTCAACATTAGACCTCCAGTCAGGATACTGGCAGCTTCCAGTATATGCAAAAGACAGAGAAAAGACAGCATTTTGTCCAGGACCTGGAATGGGACTGTACCAGTTTACACGAATGCCTTTTGGCCTGACTGGTGCTCCCAGCTCATTTCAACGCCTGATGGACACAGTAATGAGAGGGCTGTTGTTTGTGAGAACATATATAGATGATGTCATCATATTTTCTAAAGATGAGAGCCAACACAAGGAACACTTGAATATTGTCTTCCAGAAACTTCAAGGAGCAGGATTAACACTTCGAGGGAAAAAGTGTCATATTGGAATGGATAAAGTTTTCTATCTGGGACACACATTTTCGGGTGCTGGAATGATGCCTGATCCAGGCAAGGTCAAAGTTGTGGAAGAATGGCCTACCCCACATGATGTACATTCTGTTCGCCAATTCCTGGGTCTAGCATCCTACTATCGGCGTTATGTCAATGCATTTGCAGCAATAGCAGCTCCACTTCACGTTCTCACTCAAAAGGACACTCCATTCAACTGGACAACAGAATGTGATGCAGCATTTCAGACTCTAAAGCAACATCTTGTGCAGGCCCCAATACTGGCTTACCCTAGGTTTGACCAAGATGCAGGTACTTTTGTTCTGCAAGCTGATGCGAGTGCCATTGGACTTGGGGCAGTACTTGAACAGGATGGTCATGTCATTGCATACGCCAGCCGAAGCCTCAACAAATCAGAGCAGCAATACAGTGTAATACAGAAGGAATGCTTAGCTGTGGTATATGCTCTGAAACAGTTTCGACATTACTTATTGGGTCGCCCTTTCAACATTACAACAGATCATGCACCACTTCAATGGTTGTCAGCTCAGAAAATGGAAGGTTTATTGTGCCGTTGGGCATTGGCAATACAAGAATATGATTTCCAGATTGAATATAAGAAAGGATCGCAGAATGGAAATGCAGATGCCTTGTCTAGGCGCAGTGTAGGAGCTATTACCCATTCTGGACAACCATTGGATGATATGCGGAAGGCACAGAGAGATGACCACGCCATTGGCATAGTTTATACAACATTGTTGAGCAAGAAAACCCCCACTCATTCTGGAAAGTGGAGACAGCACCCACTCAGGAGATATCGACAGCTCTGGTCACAGCTGCAATTGATCGACGGCATAGTATGTAAACGATATGCTCCAAGTCCAGCCTCGGATGTGATTTCAGTACCAGTGCTTCCAGAAAGTCTTCAAAGGGAAGCACTACAGAGGAATCATGATGCTCCATCTGCAGGTCACCAAGGAATAGAGAAAACCTTGCAAAGATTGAAGCAAGAAGCGTTTTGGGCTAATATGGCAAAAGATGTCAATCAGTACTGCAGCAAGTGTGTTGTCTGTCAACAAGCAAAACTTCCAACCCCAACCCCAGCCCCAATGACCAACATACCTATTGGCAGACCATGGAAGATGATAGCAGTGGATGTGTTAGCAGTTCCGAGGTCAGTCAACAACAACATATATTTGCTCGTGATACAAGATTATTTTACAAAATGGGTCGAGGCTATTCCACTTCCAGATCAGACTGCAAATAGGATCACAACTGAGATTATACATCTTTTTGCAGTGTATGGAATACGAGATATTCTGCACTCAGACCAAGGTACCAATTTCGAAAGTACCATCTTTCAACAGACATTGGAAGCATTTGGAATCAACAAACGTCGTACCACAACTTACCACCCACAGTGTGACGGCATGGTTGAACGTGTGAACAGATCACTACTGCAGCTGTTAAGAGCATATGTAGAGAAGGACTATGAATGGGAGCGTTATCTACCACTGGTGCTCTATGCTTATCGTACAGCAGTACACACGTCAACTGGAGTCTCACCATTTGTACTCATGTTTGGTAGAGAACCAAGGAGTAACGATTTATCGCCTCATATTGCATTTGACACAAACTCATACCAGGGCTATCTGCAAGCAAAACTAGCAGAACTACGTGATTTTGTGGATGCAAATATGGTACAGGCTGGAGCTGCTCAGAAAACTTCTTTTGATTCTCATGCCAAGCTGCGATTTTTTAAAGAAGGTGACACTGTTTGGCTGTCAGTTCCAAAATCTAGTAAGCTGGGAAGTAAATGGGAAGGCAAGTGGATTATAAAATCTGTCAAGAATGACATCAATATGGAGATCACAGATGGAACAAGAACACGGATTGTTCACATAAATCGACTGCAGCACAGGAATCAGCGTCAATACAATGAAGTACCACCAAAGGACTATCCCACAATTGATGTCTGGAATGCACCCCAGATTGACCACATAATTACTTCTCCTGATCTGCCAAGAGAAGACCTGCCAAGAGAAGACCTGCCAGAAGAGCAGAGACGATACCCCACAAGACAAAGGAGACAACCAGATAGGTACTAAAGCTTGAGGGCAAGCTTAAAGAAGGCAGAGCATATGTAGTGTGTGTATGTGTACATCTCATCATGTTAGGTGCAGTTCATGGGAAAGTTGTTTTAGTCCTTTTCTAGTATAGGGTTTGGCTGACCTAGCTTGTGATGTTGTATTATGTGCAATGTTTGAGGTGCAGGGTATATAAGGTTGGTTGGAAAATTGAATAGAGAGTTTTTGATTGTGGTCCCATTACACTGTACTGGTTATTCTGTTGTGTGCTCACAATGCTTTCTTGCACGAGATGGGATCTGCACATCAAACACAGACAGTAATATTCATTTTGGTGTGTAGATTTTTGACAATATTCATTTAATCAGTTTATAATGGTATTTGTTTCCATTGCAAAATATGGTTTTGAAATGCATATTTCTTCAGGGCTGGATGTATAAACTTTTATTTGGTTCCATGTTTGTGTATCATTATTATTACTGAATGTATGCAAGTCCTAGGCATGTTCTTTCTATATAAAATAGCATTTACCTTTTATTTGATGAATTAGATTAAATAGCACAGGAAAAAAATGAATGGAATTGGTATTTGATCAGAGCAGATAGCACAAGGAACTATGTTATACTTTGTAACAGATAATGCATCATATAAGTTGGGTTTCAGATTGTAGCTTGACATTTAGATGTTAGTGTATATATAGCGTGTACCACAGAGTGTTATTTCATCTACATTAACACATGCATTCCAGCATGTATCTCATGCAGCTTCATAATCATGCAGAGTGCAATGATATTGCAAGTTCCTAAAAATGTAAAATTATGAATATTGCTATTACAAATGATATTTAAATGATTGTGTATTAAAGGTTACTACTTCTTACCTCCATGCAGAAATGCTGCTTGACGCCATCACAAGTACAATGACAAATAACACGTATGAAGACATGTGCTATTATACTGTACGTTCAGTGGTAAATTTAATTTTGCAGTCTGCTTTGCACGGAAGAGCATGACATTTCAAGACCGGACTGGGCTAAAGCAAGTATGTGTCTGAAATACTATATACACTGTATATTGCTTAGGCAATCTGAATTGATCGTGTAAAGAGGGAGGTAATGGGCTTGTACGGCAGGTTTGCGTGACATGTGATTGCATTGCAGTGGTGATGTAAAAAGGACAAAAAAGGTTCAGAGAAATCAAACATATCCTACAGACCTATGTACATGTACATGTACAATGTAATCTTACAAATGGGCTAAACATCTACACAATTATACATGTAAATGTAAGTTTATTTACATTTTTTGAGTTCTGACTGTAATAATTAAACACCCAATAGACATACAACAAACATGCATCAATACAAACATGTGTTGTATCCGAAGGGATTGACTGGGACAATTATGGCATTCTGCAACATACAATGGACACCTATTGGTAGTACAGGACAGAGAGTAGCAAATATTTTTTGCCAATTGTGATGGCTTCAACACCCAAAACTTTTACTACAAGGGGGATGCAAATCCATCTGCAATCATGGCAATCTGTGTCAGATGAGGGATATTTACTTTCTTCACTGCTCTCCGATTAATCATGAGATCATGCTCACTTCATGTTCAAGTATTAAGTGAATAGTTTTATTTATATTTAAGTAATAAGAGCTTTAGCAGAGGAGGCTTGGGTTTGGGACCATTCCAGTGTACATTACCTCTCACCTACTGATTCTGGTACTTAATTGCATTATCATCTGTCAGAAATAATAGATCTCTGCAACCGCTCGGTAAAAATAGATAGCATGATTCATCTGAATAGTTTTTTATGAACACAAAAACTTGCATATACTAAACGTAAAACATGTGGTATTAATAATTCAAATACAAGGAATATGAAACCTCTTGACCTGGTGAGGGGGCAAGGAAATATTGATTTTCGAGTCACAAAATTGCATTTATTAATTCATAATAGGTACTGATGATTTCAACATTTGTGATCTGGTGGGTATTGATGTTGTGGCACATATATCCCCATCCTCCATAACTGGAAAGCAGAAGATTCGTGAAGGTGAGAAAACTTATACATACACAATGCTATTCACAAGCATCCAATTTAGGGCAATTTGGAGAGGTCTTTATCGCCATTCTACGTAGACATGAGCCAGCTCCTCCTATTCAGGTGGCAATGAAGTCATTCAAAAACATACATAACTGCACACAAGAAGCAAATTTTATGAAGGAAATGGCACGACTATCCCAATTAGTTCATCCAAATATTGTACAAATGTATGGCATTGTCATAGAAGGTATGTTTGGCAAGGTAAAATCATCTAATTTAGCTGTGTAATGAACAACAGGTAGACAATTTCCAGCAATGGTGATGGAGTATCTTCCTCATTCAGATCTGAAGACATTTTTATCAGTATGTCTTTAGATTGTTAGCATTTATACACCCCTTAAATGTGCCACCCTCAGAATAATCCTCGTTCTACTCCCAAGTTGGTAAAGTATATGATTGACATTGCTATGGCAATGAACTATGTATCGGAGAAAGGATTGATACACAGAGTAAGTTTTAATCACTAAAAATGATCAGACTACAGTAGCTTTAATATGATGGATTATGCCAAAAGGACCTGCAGCGAGAAATGTTCTAGTGGATGGTGATGAGTTGTGCAAAGTTGGAGACTTTGGTTTGCTTCGGGAGCTACCCGCAGACAGTGACATATATGTGCCTCAATCAGATGATCCATTACCTTGTCGTTGGATGGCTCTGGAGAGTCTAACGGATAGACGATTCTCTGTTGCTTCAGATGTTGGAGTTATGGAGTCTTGATGTGGGAAATGTTTAAGCCAAAAACAATGCCGTACAAAGAGTTTGGGCCATTCGAAGTTGTTTCAAAGCTAAAGGATGGATATCGACTTCCACTTCCAAGAGGTATCCCTCGAGTGCTGGGGGACATAATGAAAGCATGCTGGAAAGAAGACCCAAGCAAGAGACCCAGCTTTTTATTGATATGCACACTATTAACGACAAAAGCATTGATGCTTAAAGATGAGGATTATGTTTATGGCTCCATTGTGAAGAAAACTCTACACATATAGGTTCATCTAAATACTGCATCATGCAGTTTAGTTTGCATATTTCATGAATGCCAGACAAATCAGGGGTGTATGCTGTCACTGGTATACATGTGTACAACACAAAATATCCATTTTACTATGAGTGTTAAACTTAGTTAACTGATGAGGTGATCCACGCGCATGAGCAACAGACAGACCAGACCTAAAAGTCATGGTGGTCACGGGTAGAGAAACATACAGGTGGCCCCAACATTTGTTATGGTAAACAGCAAGCAATAACCCCGCCCACCAGCCAGCTGATAAGAAGTGAAAGGTTTGCTGTGAGCAGAAACTGATTGGGAAGTGATCACATATCACACCTAAACATATGCATGCAGAAAGGAACACCATAATTAAGCTTCCATCATGCAGTGTCACTGGGGGAAGCGGGGGGGGGGGACAATTTTCTTTTCTACCCCTCTCAAATATGGAGAGGATTAAGAAACATGGGAAAACATATATTGAAGTTTTTTTATACTAAGAGTAACTCCCCCCCCCCCCCTCCCCACCTCCTGTACAGTATTGACGAAGTTTTACAAAACATGGATCTATACATGTACATGTTTCATAATATAGGCATTACCAAGAGCAAGAGCGCAATACAAAGATTTTATAATCAAAACAACACAGAAGTACAAGGATAGACGGTTATAACAATACAGTTATAAGCAAATTTATTTGGATATTGTGGTGCAGTCATACCGAATACTTATTGATTAGATGCATGTATCATGTTGCGCAAATATATCTATTGCTCTGTCAAGATCATCCATAGTCACGTCAGCAATTGAAACTATACATTGTCCAAGTATAGCATAAGATTGGTAGCATATGTTTCTCCACTAAGTCTTCTGTGATCCGTCATTGGTCTAAAAATGTCACTGTTCTTTGGCACTGATAGTGATGTGTCTCTTGCATATCTCTCTTCAATATACAATCTTGCAACCTTATTGCTGTCATCAGATCTCAGATACTCATCAACCTGGCTTGACATAGTAAATGGTCCACCCAAGCATTTAAGTTTCTCAAGATCCTTATTCTTCTTCTTGTCCAAGGCTAGATTAGCAATTTCTTTGTCTACAAGACCTTTTTTTTTTTCAGATCCTCTCCTTACAGCCCATTTGAGGCACAATTTAGGAATTACATTTTTGGCTACTCTGGAATATCCTTTGTATGATCCTGTAACAGTATTTTCAATTAAAATCATGTGCTGCACATTTAACGTGCACTGAGCTTTATTGTTTTGACCTACTTCCTAATTTCATAATTTATAAAGCCAACAGGACCAAGGTTGTGTACTGGTGCTCCTTCTAGTTTATCTTGATCCATTGCAGAGAGACTATGAGAGTTTTCATGATAAGAACCAAACCCAACTATATCTCCCCCTTCTGTTTTTGAAATGCTTCAGCAAGAACAGGTAAGATAACTTTAAGTATCTTTAAAACTTGTGGTTCATAGTCTTCACAAATTGCTTCTATACTCCTACATATTTCAATAGCATACATAGAATGTGTACATTGACTATCAGCAACAAAGGTATAAATGCACCTTGTTCAAATTTAGGAGTTTGCAGGGTTCAGTTTCTAGCAGGTAAATATAGAGCTGTTGAAAATCAGGAAAAACTTTGGTTGCAGTAGAAGTTGTTAGTGTCAAACAAGGCTCCACAAAGTGCACTCCCAATAATGCACCAATGCATAGTATTATTTTAAGAAATTCAATTTCTAGAAAGCATCTTACAATGCATGCCAATTGGTTACTCATATGCTGAAATTTGTCTAGAAAAGATACATCATCTGATGATAAACGGTAACTGCACAAATAAGAGGCAAATGATTTAAATGTTCTTCTTTCAAGCTAAAAAACAACTTTTCTTAGGCGCTATATATATGTCAAATTCCACAGACTTATTCCAGGGTTTGTAAATCAAAGTCAGATTTTGACTCTGATGCAATGCTCAAGGTAGATAGAGCCCTGTATGTACCATTTACAATAATACCTTGCACTGTGAATGAGCCAGCCCCTTGTTTTTTAGAGCCATCTTTTGCATCTGTCATCACTGTAGATTGCTCACCAGAGGATACTACTTATTTCTCTATTTCACATAGTGTCATGGCTTCAACGCACTTTCCTATACTTCTACAATTCTTCTTTACTGGCTGGATAGGGTCTACATCAGTTTCATCTCCTTCATCATGATATTTCCAATTTCGCCCAATCATTTACAGAGTATTGCATCCTCTCTAGAGCACATAAATCAGTATTTTGCCTTGTCGTTGTTTTAGTCCACTGTGTGTCAACGTAGTCTTGTCTATACATTTTTCTCTCGCTTCTTTGGTCTTTCAAAAACTTTCACTCATTTTCCATCATCCTAACATCATAGAGAATCTCAAGCTTTCTCCTTTGACAAGCTTCACAAAAAATGTCATCAGTATGAGGCAATGAATTTATGTGGATTGTGCATCCTGCACCATTAGTGCACTTCCCGTATACTTAATGTGTACGATTACTAGAATTAGTTAACGTTTGAAACAATGAATTAACTCATAGCCAGGTACAGATAGGTAATGTGAGAATATACTGTAAGGTTGAGCACAAATCTTGTAAGACTTTTATAATTATTACAAGCTGAGGGATTTATAAAGAGCGAGGAATGTTTGCTAAGTAATAATTGTTTCAATTGCAATTTCAATAGCAGCATCATGTACTGCAGTGGTGCGCCTCGGCTTATGATGCCGCTGAAGCTATATGCAAAATCATATCTCCGTGATGCATGTGTAGGCGTCACTTTAGGCAGAATTCATAGGTTTGATTATTTGGTTGTTTTGTTGACGTTCAGGGTCATCGTTTCCGCGAAAAGGGACATGATTTCGAAAAGTTTTTATATTCTAGAAGTCTGAAATGTCCACTACACATTGCTTCTACGCACTGAGAATCGGAGTATCTGCCATGGAGTTGTATAAGTCTCTGAATATTTGATTAGCCATACCTTTCAACGCAAGCGCGTTACATTTCTATTGCCGCGTACAGGAAAATTCCTTTTCGCGGAAACTATCCCGAATGTAGTTAATTATCTTTTTACCCTAATTTAATTCAATATGCACTTAGTACTATAACTGAAAGGAGGTATGACCGTCCGGACGTACTGTATAGAACTAATGTCTCAACCTGTACTCGTATCGAACGGCTTCTTTGCTTCTTAATATAGTCTCTGCGGCTTGTTATAGCCAATAGTACTAGCCTCGGCATTCCGTGGTTTGAGGATTCCATTACTGCACCAAATGGCAGGTAAGTGATGTGTGTATCTAAGATTCGGTACTTGTATTTGTGCTTGTGCTACTGTACGTAAATGTAGGCCCTAATTAAAGACTCTTTTACAAAACAGGCTGAACTAGTTAATTCGCGTTAACGGCATTTTTTTATACATGAGGGGAGGGTGAAGAGAAGGGATTTTTTCACTGGTGCTGACATACACAGATGAAAAAAGACAGCAAAACTATCCGACACAAGAACAGCGACGTTACCATGCAGCTCACCCTTCTGCGCCTCCCCCACCTCCTTCATATACGGAGTACCCAGCTCCACCATACTCGCAAGGTAAACCAAACTGCACATGTCCTACAGTATTGCACGCTTCAATGCAAAGTGTTTGTTATCCCGCATTATTAAATGGACTGCCTTTCTTTCTTCACAGAGGCTCCTTTTCAAAGTGAGCACCTACAACAACAGGTATTGATTTCAACATGGTGTGTGTGTGTGTGTGTGTGTGTGTGTGTGTGTGTGTGTGTGTGTGTGTGTGTGTGTGCGTGGTTTGCATGTGCGTGCGTGTGTGTGGTGTGCGTGTGCGTGCGAGTGCGCGTGTGTGCGTATGTACGTGTGTGCGTGTGTGCGTGTGTGTTCGTGTGTGTGTGTGTGCGTGTGTGTGTGCGTGTGTGTGCGTGTGCGTGTGTGTGTGTGTGTGTGTGTGTGTGTGTGTGTGTGTGTGTGTGTGTGCGTGCGTGTAATTTAAAAATCCCCCTGTATTTTAATTAATATCATTTGATACATAACTGATTTGCTCTTTATTTGGGTGTGGGGGGAAGGGGGAGGGGGCGTGGATGGTGTACAACTGGTATTTGGAATAATTGCCTAGTGTGATAGTAACATCTTCCCTCTCTCTCCTCCTCTTCCTACCTCAAACTACCGGAAAAGCCAAGCCATGTACATCTGGTGATTGAGCAGCCAAGATCAGCAGCTGCTGTTTATCCTTCAGTTTCATCAGCTGGTGACTGTGGATTTGTCACATCCATCGTCCTCTCCTTCATTTGCTTCTTCTGTGGTACATGGTGTTCACTTTGTTGCACCATACCAGCCATCTTTGTTGCCAGCTCTGTAAGTCCTTACGTGTCCATGTCAACTGATCATGCATGTATGTCACACAGCACAGTGTACAAGCATGCACCTAGAAGTGATTTGGTTTCCAATGTCATCTAGCTCCATGCATGTGATCTAGCTAACATCATGTGACTTACATGTAGCTCCCTGGTCATAAAGTTTGCATCTATTGCAGGCCAAAGAGGCTGCAGCGAGAGGAGACTATGTAGCTGCCAGGCGCAATGAGCGCACAGCACTTGCCTTGAACATAGCTGCAGTGGTTTTCTACATCTTGTTCTTGGCCCTGGTCATTGGTCTGGGTGTGTACGGAGGCCTGATCTTGAGTAGAAGTGAAGAAGTAAAATCTCTGCATCAGTTTCATTGGGGGGAAAATGGGATTCACATGGCGTAAATGTGATATATATTATAATGCATTTATGGTATGTACCATATACGTAAAGATGTGAACATATTTGCTTGCATATTTACGTCATATTCGCAACGCGTCTCATATTTACCTATGCCTGTGTGATGTGTTTGCTAGCGCAAGATTTACCATCGTCTTTACTGGCGAAGTAATACATGTACGAACTTCTTAAGTTCTAAATGTTTTTATCAATTTACCAACTGGAAGTGGAAAGTCTATGTGTTATGCTCTCCTGCCATGGGCTTTCAACCTGCAGCGTAACCAAAAAAAGAAGCAACTTTCCTCTGGGAGCTCTAATGAAGGATCAGTTGGTACTTATATTGCGGGCTTATTTTACTCTATACAGTTATCAGTGAAGCAATATTGTCTGACGAATGATGTTTGCAGGAGGAATCCAAAAATCTTGGGTTCATATTTTGACACTGAATATGATAGTGTTACTACTTGTGCCTGTTGTGATGTTTGTTCTACCATTACCTGTTTATGTGATGTCTGTCAATACTAGTGCTTGTGACTACATGTTAATTTGATGTCTTGTAAATGCGAAAAAAAATTGATCATTACAATTGTCCGTCAAAAAAATATACATGCATATTTTATGTGCAACAACGCTAATTCGCTGTAATCAAGAACAGTCTCCAAAAAGAACAGATATCATCCGATACGCATGCGCGAATACAATAGTACATGTTACATTCCCACGTATTCATTCAATATTTTCCATACCGTATTGATTTGTGTCTTTGTCTAGTTGGGTATCGGTGTTGCTGTTGCTCATCAACTTGTACATGTACATCGTCTAGATTTTCTTCATGCTGCTTTTGATTGTGAATATCTGGTTGATCTGCTGGAAGCTCTTCAGGGACAGGTGTTTCTTTGTACTCCACTTGGACATCTGGTGCTAGGTCAGCTGTAGATGTTCGACCTCCCCCAACACTCACTTCCTGTCCCACTGGTTTTCCGGTATCAAAGGTTGTGGCCTAAGCTATTGTGGTGCTTCTGGCATTTCCATTACGAATTCTTCCTCTTCCTCCTCCTATTGCACAAGGGGTTGGAAATTGTATCATTGTATCCTGTGGATGATTAAGGTGATCATTTCTTACTGCAGGCACACAATGTTTCAGGCGATCAAAATGGACAACTGCCTATTCCTTTTCTTAGTAGTGTGTTAAATCCCATATACGTTACATCAGAGAGCTTTTCAGAATCTGGTATGCTAGGCCCTTGCCAATTCCAGTGAATCTTCGGGCAGTAACTTCATCGTCTTGAATAGCTGAGCTCCACAGCCAAACAAGCTCACCTCCTTCAAGTGGTTTCCCATGGATCTTCCTGTAATAACTTATATGACTTCTGTCTTTTCCGCTCCTGACCTGTCGTTTCCCGGACTTTCCAAAATGTAGCCAAATCTCGTAAGAAAGTGAGTGCTTTTCTTTTAGGTAGTCTGGCTTCATATCCATGCATGAGCAGGAAGGTGTGTACTCTGTAGTTGAGTATACATTAGTGTTATATGCCATTTTAAGTGCTTGTTCCAATCAAAATGGTGATCCCTGAAGTGAAGTAGCCAAAATGTCAACTAGGGTTCTGTTAAATCTTTCTATCTCTCCATTGCATGCCAGATGGTAGGGCGTTGTCCTGGTTTTGACCATTTCCACAACAATGTCTCTTAACTGGAGTGGAGATAGCAGCAAGGTTCTGAAAGGCAATAAGAAATGTTCCTTCATCATAGAGGTCATGTGTTGCAGTCTGCTGTGCATTGAGGCAAAAGTTCTGTATAGCATGTGCAGAATTTGACCACATCCTTTGCACCTCCAAAGTCCTCCAAGCGAACTTTTAATCCTTGCATACCTAAAAAGGTGTTATTCATCCTAAAGATTATAGTATGCTTACCAGCCGACTCAGTTTTTCTCCCTTTTGTCTGACCACTGGTGCTTAAGGTTGCATGTCAGAGTCAACAGAGGTTACAACAGGATTACGGGATCTTTTCCGCGAAAGGGACCTATAACGTAACGCATGTTTTTCAAGATTTCAATTTTATTATTTATTAATATTTTTGAAGAAGTCTAAATGTCTTCTACGCGATCTTACGCACTGAGAATCGGAGTATCTGTCATGGAGTGAATTTGCTTCATTAACCATACATTTCAACGCAAGTGTAATTATATTTCTATTGGGAAATTTTATAATGTATGCGCTAGGTCTCTTTTCGCTGAAATGATCCACATGTTCAATGGTTATCAAACACTCCTGAGCATGTCTGTGAATGCAGTGTTCTTCCATGTAGCTCTTCCAAGTAGAGTAGGAGGAGATGTGATATTCTGCCCATTGGTAATGTGTAAAAATGTCAGGGGGCTTACCTTTGTTGAAAGAATAAATAAGGGCGCAGTTAACTGCTCCTCTAGTAGACAATTTCACAACTGGCAGCTCTGGACGTAAAGATGCTTCTCTTCGAAGAATCAAAGCTGCACTCTTCAAGTTTATATGCCAAGGAAACTCACAGGTGCACCTTGATAGCCACTCTGGCATTGATATCTTAATGGTCCCCAGACTACCAATCACCATCACACTCCGCTTTGTTGAGTCAAGTGTTCAGGTACCAGTATGTGCATGCGGGTATTAAAGCCAGTCGATCATAGAATATGCAAGCCCTAGCTGCTGGTCCGCCAGTCATAGAACATCGAGATCAGCTGCAGTACTGGGGCGTAGTGTTGGGACAGTTTACAATCTGTTCCTGTTGCTGGATGTAAAGTTTCTTACGATTGACCTTGTTTCCTTGCTTTTTGCACCAGATTCCTAAATAGAGGTTTTTATCTACTTTGTTGCTGTAATTAGAGGTGTATTGTACCTGTGATGAATTCATACGAGCAACGAAGTCATTGCTGGCATGGCAGCACAATAGGATTACGTCAAGCGTATGCAGTTATTTTAATCACTATATTTAAAACTCCTGGCTGGCAAAAATCCTGTGTCCCCTGCTGTGATGCAGGAATGTGTGGAAATGTGTGGAAATGGGAGTGGCATTCTGTTCCAGTGTCCAGCTATGTGGGGGGTTTGAAAAGGACTGGACGCAGAGAGATCGTGTGTGATGTGCAAGTTTACTATCTTGTTTGAAACAAACAAATATGACATACGGAATTTATATGTACATGAAAGTTAAAAAATATGTGGTTCTTTTCTGATTGATGATGATGTCATCAGAGAATCCTGATGCTAAACCAGAGACCACACCCACTGGGTCATTTTAATCATTTCCAATTAGAACATATGCTACATTTTCAGACACCTTTACGTCCGATCTGTAAGGTCTGGTAGAGAGCTGAAGGGATCTGCGAGTGTGCATTAAATGAAAGATAAAAGTACATGTCCATCCAATATGTCCCCTAATGCACAGATCTCTGTACGTACAGAGGAATCTAAAACCAAAAACCCACTCTCCCCATCACCACCCATCCTTCCACCCTATTCCCAAGGTCTTCACACTTCACACACTGATAAGGACTTCGACAATGTACAACACACCCCAACACATATATACACGCACACACACACACACACACACACACACACACACACACAAACACACACATACATTGTACACACACATACACACACATGCACACACACACACACACACACATGAACCAGAGCACCACACACAGACCTCCTCCATACCTAGTGGTGCTATGTAGGGTTCTTGTCCTTCAGCATCTTCCAGTATGGTTCCAAAATGGTGACCCCGAGTCAGCAGGACTGGGGAGGAGGGTCGCATGGACATGAAGTCCGAGTTGTAAGAGTTTGGAAGTTTTCTGTTACTGCTGACCCTCAACTTCTTACTGAGTCTGCGAACAATCTTCCCCTGTGACTGAGACTGGAGTTGAGAGGGAGGAGAAGAGGAGGGAAGGAGAAGGGAAGGAGGAGGAGGAGAGGTGGAAGAAGAGGAGGGGGAGGAGAAGGGGAGGAGGATAAACGATGATAGGGAAAGGTGAGGAATGGAACTCTACAAGTGGTATTGCATTATACTGTACATACAATTGATTGAGGGTCAGAATGCAATAATTGGTATATGCAAGTATGTACCTCGACAGAATTTCGAGAGGTCCTTTCAGCTAACAGCTTGCTAAACTCAATCTTCACAAGACGAACTATCTGCAATGTCGAAGCACATGTAAGTGTCCACTTCAGTCATCTTGACACACTAGCAGTATTTACATGTACACAAATACACTAAATGGTAAACACATGTTCCCTGCATGGTTGCTAAGCTCCATTCAAATGGTGCACATTACCATGTGGGTTCTCGATAGTGACATGTAGCATCACTCATGGTAACATTACTGTACCATATATGGTAGCATCACTACAACATGCATGGTAACGTTACTGTATCATATATGGTAGCGGCATGGAATGCTATGTGCCAGAGGAATGCATTTGTTAGGAAAGATGTTTGGAATTTTGGGGGGTGCCAAAGGCGCCTGAGGGGTCAAATCGCACCCATCTCGACTTTGATCCATTTTTACAATCTTTTGGCCAATTAATGAGGGCGCCTCAACCCATACATTGCGCAACATGCGCCATAGTCTACTGTATATGCCCGGAGAATATTTTCCGATAAAACCAGAGCACTGATAACAAGAGATTTCACATTGATAGCAGCGTCATTCTTTTCTCCCTAACTCTTCACCACCAACACAATGCTTTCATAAGCAATGTTGAAGTAAGTGTCATCCCACCATGCTCTTGTGCTGCTTCCCTGCAATGGCGTACTATATAGGGTCTTGTTGGATTCTGTGGCCTGTGCATAACCACTGGTGATAAGGTCCCTGGATGCACAGAGAGGTCATGTTCCCACAGTGCTTCAGGGCTCGATGGCAGCACAGCGTATGTGGGGAAAGGTTTCAGGGTGCACAAAAGACAACTACATGTAATTGCCCGCATGTCTCTTTGTACATGAAGTCAAGTGTGTATTTTAAGTGACAGTATACACAACGAACAATCATTTTGCTCCTTATACATGATGGAGTGTCAGGACTTATGAATGACAAGTCAATCACAACCATTTAGGAGCTTCATAACTCTATTTGAATGGACAATGACTTAAGGTGTGCAAAGTAGGATGTCTGCTATTAGAAATATGTACATTAACACGTGGTAGTATTGTCAGATGCAATAGTGAGTGGAAGACAGAGTATTGCTTCACATAACACCACAATTGCTAATCCAACATGTGAATGGCTATTGCTGGACACATGGATGGCTATTGCTCCAAATACAAACAAGAGTTATGAAATGTCAGTCAATAAGAAAGGTGTCCTGAATGTACCAAAATGATGTGCAGGACAATTGAGCGCTCTACTCCTCCACACACACAACACACACACACACAGCACACACAACAACACACACACCACACGCGCACGCACACACACACACACACAACACACACAACAACACACATGCACACACACACATGCACACACACACAATGCACACACACACAAACACACACACAACGCACACAACACACAACACACAACACAACAACAACACACACACACAACACACACACACAAACACACATGCACACACACACAAACACACACACACAACACACACACAACACACACACAACACACACACACACGTGTACACATGCACACACACACACACATGCACACCACAACACACACAACACACACACAACACCACCAACACACACACACCAACACAAA
>JABACO010000003.1:14098853-14108207 GCA_013339895.1 Ephydatia muelleri | reverse complement strand
TCGATTTTTCAGGTTTTTCTGGATCTGAAAATCGATTTTTCCGAATACTTGAAAAAAGAAAATCGATTTTTCCGAATAGGTTTTGACAATTTGCCAGCCGAATACCTAGGTTATTCAGGTTTTCTGCTCATTGAGCCACCTAAATGTACACATCACACCAGAGACCCTCCTACAGCTACCCACATCACACCAGATACCCTCAGCACACAAACACACCTACCCCCATCACACCAGATACCCTCATGAGACACAACCATAGCTTCCCCCATCACACCAGATGCCCTACTACAACTATCCACATTACACCATATCAGTACCCTCAGCATGCATCCACAGCTACCCACATCACACCAGATGCACTCAGCACACAACCACAGCTACCTACATAGGCCTAAATCGCTTGGCCTAACCACATACCTAGTTGGGCGTGTCCCGACCTAAGTTAGCGTGGCCACGCTGAGCTTTACCAGTACCTACAGTCTACAGATGTACACATCGCACTTGATGCCAACAGAATAGAACCACAGATGACGTTTACGCACTACCAGCCATGCAGCCTCCATTTTACCATCGCGAGTTTTGAAAATACTAGTAACTAAGTAGGCCTTAGTACGATCGCGGCAACATCAGCTCAGAGAGATTGATGCAAGAAGCCAGCTGGTTCAAAATACACTAAGCGAACTGACTTTGATTTGTAGCTGGAGCTATCCGTCGCCATGACACGTGAAGAGGGAGATCTCTTTTGGCTACATGTAGTTCGAATTACTGCCCGTATTTGATCTCGTCCCCACGTATATATTTATAGTAACAGCAGTGACGTTATAACTTTAAATTAGAAGTAATTATTGTCGTACATGTAATATCGTAAACGTGTATCCGGATATCGTCATAAAAATGTATTCGAATAATGAGCGAATTGTCGATGCGGACGACGAATACCTAAGTACCTCCGAATGGAGATTCACAAACCGGTTATTTCGAATAGAACAAATCCAATAATCGATTTTTCCGAGTAATGCTAAATCACTATTCGAGCGGATAGGTTTTTGCGAATATCCGAATAACCCAAATAACCTGATAACCGGTTACACACCCTAATCGGCGGAACGCTTTGTTTTGAGTGTCTCGCGATGGACAAACGTGCTTGCTTACAAAGCACATACGTATTAACAATTTTTTGTGGCTATAAACTCATTTTTGGGAGCCTGCAAGTTAGCTATACATTTCACAGGCAACAGTTGTTGCCACAATAACTAACTCGTACATGTATGAATACCTATCATTCCCAGACCCTAACATGCTACGCTGGCTTGTATGTTCTAGAATTTACATGCACGCCTACTCTTAGCGAAAGTGTAGAATATCTGCCGCTTTACTGATACCTGTCGCATGCATGGCAATGGCTCTGGCCCATCGCTCGACGTACACTATCAGACCCGCCAACATGCATATTGAACTTGCACAAATCAATGTGTTGTGGGACTTACAGAGCTGGCAACAAAGATGGCTGGTATGGTGCAACAAAGTGATAGCCACGAGCCACCGAAGAGACAAATGATGGTAAAGACAATGGAGAGAATGTAGCCATAGTCGCCCACTTTTGTGCGCACTGGCGCAGTACTCTTTGGCTGCACGATAACGACGTTCGTCTGTGGGCGCAATGATCACGTGGCGCCAATTACGTGGATAAAGTACATTTCGTCATGGCTTACCTGCTGCTGTGGAGTAGCTAAAATGTGTGTGCAAAGAAAGTAATTGTACATGTAGCTCTGGAATACCATCATCAGTGCACACCTTGCGGATAATAAGGAGGGGAACCGTTGAACCCTGGTCGAACTCCGCCCAGCTGTGGCGGGTATTCCGGATAGGCTCCGCCCTGCGGCGGGTAGGCTCCGCCCTGCGATGGGTAGGCTCCGCCCTGCGGTGGATAGGCTCCGCCCTGCGGTGCGTAGGCTCCGCCCTGCTGCGGGTTAGCATCGCCCTGCGGCGGGTAGGAATTGCCCTGTGGCATGTAGGAATCGCCCTGCGACGGGTAGGCTCCGCCCTGCGGTGCGTAGGCTCCGCCTTGCGGCGGGTAGGCTCCGCCCTGCTGCGGGTTAGCATCACCCTGCCGCGGGTAGGAATCGCCCTGCTGCGGGTAGACTCCGCCCTGCGGCGGGTAGGCTCCGCCCTGCGGCGGGCAGACTCCGCCCTGCAGCGGGTAGGCTCCGCCCTGCAGCGGGTAGGCTCCGCTCTGCGGCGGATAGATATAGATTCTGTCCTGCGGAGGGAAGGCATTGCCCTGTGGTGGCTCAGCTCCTTCCTTTGTTGGGATGGCTTCACCCTGCGACGAGTGGGCTCCGCACTGTTGGTCAGCTGGTAGGATGGCCGGAGGGAATTTTTCTATAAAGTGCAAAATAATAATAATAATAAAATGCGGGGAATAGCATGCACAGTGTGGGAGGGAGTATTGATGAACATATGCATCGCGGGTCAAAATGACCAACGCACAGAAGTATTTAAATACACCTGAAGTGTGCTCTATCCACTACCGCACGTGTCATGAACACATGTAGACTCAACTTGATAGAGATACAATTCTAATAGTGCATTTGGTATATTTGGTTGTGTGTATCTTGATATACGTCAGTAAGAAACGCTGTGAGGTCTAGAATTTCTCTAAAAACTTTCAGAGGCGCGCGTGAGCATTTGGAATGAAATTAAGTTATCTACAGCTATTGCTAGTACAATACAAACACCACATCACATGCAGCGTAAACATGCAACAAGTCAGTGTACGTGCATGGCTACTGAGACTCTTGATGTAGCTACGTTTCATTCAGGTTGTGCAAATAGCTACTCTATAGCTGCCTCATACATATGTATATACAGTGGAGTGTGATAATGAGTTCGCGACACCATGCATTATTCCTGTTCGTTTGGACACAGACTGCTCTAATTATACCCTTTTAGACTCGATCGAAACAATAGCGCGGCATGCGTTATAATACCAAATCCTAGCTGGTGTATTTTTGTGTACATCAAATTAAAGTTCTTTCTCGACTGTCGTTTTTTTAATCCCCACGGTACTAAACTATTCGCACGATTGATATTGTGCATCAGTGCAGTATATAGAGGATTGCTCTTCTCACGTGACGAGATTGGTCGCTCTGTTGTGAAGAACACAATACATGTACTTACATGCCAATTGTTAATAATTAATATTAATATTATACGCAAAACATTACATCATGCACACGCGAGCAGCACTAAATTGCTGATAAATGCTTGGTAACTCAGATCGAGCAGTTTCGAGCTGAATTAAGTAGAGCTATAGCATTTGCATGCCTATACTGCTCACTTGTCGCTTTGCCAAGTATTTTCTGCGGCCTGCATTGTCCTAAAAGTAGCGGACTCGGGGAATTTGTGAGGAGCGCTCCCTCGTTATGAACAGGCAGTGAGGGAAAGGCCCTGCCCTTCCAACTAGGGGATACATGGGGCGAAGCTCAGAAACTAAGACAATATACAATGCAGAGCTATGCGCCATATTACGGGTTTGGATAAAATTAATATTAATTGCTGCAGCCGGTTATATCTAATACTATAGAGATCTGTACCTTGTGACAGGAGATGTGGACTCAGAGAAAGCATGGTATGTGTGTCTATTTACGTATCATTAATTTCCCGGGATGACGCTGCCAATGGTCTATAGGCCTGTATACGCGTTTTAGAGAATGCTGTAGGGTTCGCATAGTCAAATAACACATGCACTACAGCATACTATATCTTTCGGAAGCACAAGTTGTTAGCGAATGTCTTTACTGCGGGGACACATAAAGCTAGATGATTCTGTGAGTATAGAATTAATGCATCTCTTCACAATCAGCTGCCTGACGCGTATAAATCCCATGCATGCACGCTTACCTTCCATTAGTGTCAACGGATATCACCTATATTGTTCCTCGCTAACCGTTCTTATAGCAGCGTAAAAGCTAGATTATTCATATCTTAGTTGCTTCCATGAGTAACAAAACATCAATTGTTTGTAAATGCCATAAATAAACATGCAGAGGAGTGATAAACAACTAAGCTTGGTGGCTGAGGGATGATTCTTGATTCTTAACTGCATGTCTCCCTTTGTACAAAAACAAGATATAGTGGCAGCTGATGTGATAACCTATACGGTTACCCACAAAAGGGGGTTTCCCTCTAGTTTGTCAAACATGGCTGGAGTCGACTGCTATATACATGCATGTACATGCCTGCCACCAGCAAAACCCACTGGACACAAGCATATACATGCTCTTCCACGGCGTGTCAATCACGTCAGTGATGCCTAATCTTCAGTCCCATGCATGTATATGTAGAGTCCTTTCCAGTGCGCTAGGATGTGATGGGCTTTTGTGAAAGCCATTGTGCTTTACATAACAAGATGGTTATCACAGTGAAGCCAACACCACCTGTGATAACTTTTTAAATGGGTCATTAGATGCCATCCAAACGTCAAACAGCTTACTCTGTTTTCTCAGTCTCTAAGCTGAAGTAGAAAAGGGACACCTCCACCTTGGCATCTGCACTCTAGATTTCACTGTAATGTGCAGGTATGTTTTGTAATATACAGTAGCGGCTCGTGCATTGCGACAATTTGCATATCCCACATTGTGACAAAAAGCCCTATTCATAGCTATGTGAAGCTAGCTGTTGGCGCGATCTTCTGTGCAACCCACACTATCTCATTACAAGGGGTTTTATGTAAACTATAACAGATGCGCGTTGATCCTTCCCCCCTCCCCCCCCTGCAGTTATTAACCGAATATTACTAAACGGAAGAAAACAAACTAACCTGTACAGTACCGCGCATGCACCTCACCCTTATAAAAACAACTGGCTCTAGATGCGCAGTGTTTCTGTGTTTTCTAACTCTTCCTTTGCGAGGGTAGTGGCCATGAAATACTCCAGTTGTGCCCCCAAAAACGATAAACAGCCGACAGACGAAAAAAAGATATGTTACACGCACATGTCCTGATTGCCAATGAAAGTGTATAAAAGGTGCGTGCGCATGTGCGCGTGTGCGAATATGTTACAGTACAGCTCATTGCCATATAGCATGCACAACATGGTATGCTTGAAGTGGCTGACAAACGCAGTGTGTGCGTATAATACTGCAGAGTGGATCACCTTCTGCTGGTCTTTAAAGCTGAGGCCGTCTTCCTCTGAGGCTCAGCCCAGTGGCGGCGGGAGCATATGCCCCCGGGCGCCGGTCGAGGGGGGGGGGGGGGGCGCTAATACATTGTCCTGCCCCCGGGCGCTAATAACCCTCGCGCCGCCACTGGCTCAGCCATATGATATGACCAACGCAAGCAAATGTACCGGAAATGTAGTATAAATAGAATTGTACATGTATCTCGCCTCTGTTTACATGCAGAGGCACAGGAAACAATTTCGCGTTCCCATTAACGGGTTTATGACATTTCCCAGTAATTTTTATTCCCATGTTTGGGTTTTCAACCAAATTCCCAGCATGGAATTTTTTTATTCCCAGTATCATAAGAAACTTCCACACCAGGAAAAAAATAATCCCATCATGACAATCAATCCCAACATTGGGATTTCGTTTTCCATAGTGGGTTTTTAATCCCAGCATGGGTTTTTAATTCCCAGCATAAGTAGTAATTTATCGATTCCGATCCTGAAAAAAAATTCCCATCAGGGAAATGCTAACCCAACATGGGAATTTTTTTTCCACAGTTGTTATTCTAAATCCTATGCTTGCAATAAACATGTAATTCCAAGTGCGGAAAGACATCAAACCAATGTACAGGGATTTCAATTCCCAGAATAAAGCCAAAATTACCGTTTTAATTACAGTGTGAGAATTCAGAATCAATTCTGCAACACACAACATGAAACAAAACTACTGAAACCAACATTTTCCTTCAAAGTATCCATCCAATGAACGTACTATTGAGGCAAAATGAACTTTCTCCTTCTCCTTTAGGCGTTTGTAACGTACAGTTACTGTAGAATCAGCATCTCTCTCATAAAAGTATGCATAACAAGTGGCAGCATTATAATCAACAGAATGTATTGCTGCCAAATAAAGTTCATTTCCATTGATTCCTTTCACATGTACCATTTCTCCAACCTCAGGATAGTGCGGAACTAATACATCACTACTACACAATGGCAGAACTGGTCTTTGATAATCGATGACAATGTAGCAGTATGGATCTTGAAGATGTTCTGGGTCAGGATAAAGCATAACTTTTCTAACAATTCCACTCACTGGAATGAACAGCACCGTCGCTGATGGTTCAACAAAGGGATTATCGCTATACTCATGGAATCTCGAATCTCCAGTAGCTGTTAATGCTTGTGTGTATGCTTCTCCCTTTATAAACGTTTTATACTCTCCTTGTAGATTTAATGATACAATATTCAATATCCTGACAACTATTAACTCTTCAGAAGTATCATATTGGAAAGTATGTGTTCATTGATTCTATACAAGGTACCATTGTATCCATGATTTGGCATATAAATACTGCTAACTTGGATGGTAGCAATATGTAAATCATTATCCCATGGCATTGGAGTTGTTAGCACTTGGTTGATCAAATTGCTTTCAACTGCATTTAATGGAACGTATCTTTTTCCACCCACAAGAATACTTTTAACATCAGAGAATTGCTTTGACAATTGTCTTGCTTGTGAAATACTCTTTGCATGTACCTGGTAAAGAAAATTGGAAGTGATTATAATTTGTTTCCACAGTTGTAAATGGAGTCGTGTAATATTTCTAGAAGCATGGACAGAGGCATGAAATACAATTGTGTTTAACATGTAACAATTCCGAGACATGCATGTATGAGATTATGTGTACAATTTCTGAATCACAGAGAAGTTATTTAAATTTCATTTATCATGCAAGCCAATTCATGAAAAAAGAACTTACTTCAGCAATCGGATGAGGCAATGGAAGGAAGCTATCATAAGACATTTTGTGAGTAACTCTCTTCGGCACTCTACTTCAGAAAATGTAAATTCCATATTCTTGTTGTTAGAAATTATAGACACATAACTGTGAACTGCTCTTAATGTGAAGCACCAATAATTATCTGGACTAGAAAACCGTTCTATATCTTCTGGATAGTGCAATAAGTTATGAAGCGTTATAACACAACTTTTAATTCCTTCTGCTTCTTCTGTTAGGATATTATGCTTTAAAATCAACTGTTTCAGTAATACAATATCATCTGAAGACATTCCATTTCATCCAGTGAAAAAGATCATTTCCGTAATTCGAACAAGTAGTATCCAAGCGTGATAGTAAGTGTCAGACAAAACTCCACCCAAAACATACTAGATGCAGGGTAGCAGCATTTCATAAAATCTTCAGCTTTCCAAAAACCCAAACGTTTTGTTATTGCTGTTGGTAGCCTACCATCTCTGAGTTCTGATTAAATACAAAAACAACATAATAAATAGTTTTAAAAGAATAGTTTTGAAAGTTACCTGATGTCCATGGCATGGCTTCCAATCGCTCTTCGATGGTAGCTTTGTTCAATAATCCAAGTTCCAATTGTACTTCAAGGTGATGCTTGATTACATTCAGAGGAACATCATGCATACCATCAAACACCAAGTCTTTTAGAACATTAAAACCATACGCTGCATAAAGGGGATGTAACACTGAAAGCCCAGTAAATCCACATTCTCTTGCCATTGTGGCACACACTGATGGATGCTCTTCAATATATACATTTTTCATATACTCAATACAATCCAGCATTTCTCTCTCAGGCCAAGGGTACTTAGCATGATACCGGTAATTACCATAGTAATAGTGGTTGCTATCAGGTCCTTGTGTGCCTGGTAAAAAATTTAGCACAGTGCAGTATTACGTTAGCTCCATATTGTATCTCTCAGCTTACCAACTAGATTGCACCGCCTGCAGGGTCTCATGCCACCCTGAATAAACTTTCCAACTTGTGACTGAGCAGGGTAATCTCCAGTCCACAGAAGTAACAAACATCTAATCACCATTTTGCCTGGAGGAAACCCATCTAACTGCCCAGCATATTCAACTTCAATACCTGCATATATAACATATTGAACATGCATGTGCATGAATGGGGTATATTTCCTTACCATTTACAAATAGATCTTCTATTTCCTCAACCAATATTTGTAGAAATGGATCAAGTGAAATAGCACACTTGTTAGGCAACATATGGTTTGGCACAAATCCACAAACATAGACTTCGTCTACTTTACACCGATCTTCCTTTTTCATTGTAGCTATTGACACTTCTATGGACCCTATTGATACAATATATATAGCTGGATATTATGCATGCACTGCACATACACTTACCACAGCTATGTTTGCCAGATGTAGAAAAAGGTTGCCATCCATCCCAATGACCAATGAGTGCTATGTTTCTAGGATCTCCCCTGGTGACTTTGGGTGCATGCTTAAAATTTGTAAAACAATTAGGACATTCAATAAAGATGTGTACAGTAGGATCAAAGCTATCAGGGATAGAATCATTTGATGCCAGATGTAAGGCTTCTTTGATTATTGTGCTGCTTACTATTTCTTTGCATGTAGGGCAGAGTGCTGGCACAATCCATTTAACATCGGGATTCCAAAACCACGACAACTCTTTAAAGCGTGACCCATTCCATATTTCATTTTTCAAATTATTATTTCTTCCGACTCCTAACCAGAATTCTCTTTCATTCCAATGAGCTGTCATCTTTTCACAAAACAATGGGTTGCTGCACCATCTTAATATCTTATTATGAAGGCACATATAAAAGAAACCTATTGTCCCTTTTTGATGGCAATACCTGCATGTGCAGATGCAAAAATGGATATACATTATGTACATGGGGCAAAATGCATAGAAGATGTAAGTAAAGATTTGGAAGCTTACTTGCAAACTAGTTCAGTGGAATTCATAATGTCATAACAGGTAGGGTGTTCTGTGCTCAGGCATGTTTGATACGTAATGGATTCCTTATATCCTTTCATCTTCAATAGCTTTGTAACTGCTTGCCAAGATCTAGGCCAGTATCTCAACAGTTGAGGGTCTCGGTCCGTGTACTTTTCCACATTTCAATTTCTCGTATTTCTATTTATACAAAGAGGGCAATTTCGGCTCAATTGGCAATGTTTCACGTGATGGAATTCTATTTGTGGCCTAATCTAGCGTGTCGCAACAATATTGAAAAATGAAAAATGAAATATCGTTGTCTTTGTCAATATAATGAACAGTGCTCAATCCGAAGCAGAATAATGGTCTGGAAGCAGTGCCGACCGGCCTCGAACCACCGGAATCGACCCCTCGCACGGAACGCGCGCGCGAC